>JAMFLO010000637.1:0-14054 GCA_027475765.1 Paralagenidium karlingii
TCGTAGCAGTTGGCATTGAGCCATGGGAACTTGCTGACCTGGGAGACGTTGTAGAATCCGTCAATGCCAAAGTCGAATTCGTGGTTGCCGAGACAGGCAAAGTCGAGGCCGATGGCGTTGTGAGCATCCACCATTTGCATCCCTTTGAATTGGTTGGACCAGAGTGAGGGAGACATGGTGTCACCAGCGAGCAGCACGAGACTGTTGGGGTACTTTTGACGCATATCCTTCGCCATAGTGATGACTCGGGACGGTCCGCCAACCATTTTGTTGCTGACATTGTCTTGTTTGAGTTCATAGACGTCGTTGTAGGCAAGAACCTCCAAGGTGGAAGCCGAATCCTCAGCGGTTGCGACCAAGCCGAATGCCGTAATCGCAAAGGTCGTAGTTACAAGTGCCCGGAGCATTTGTTGATGTGTTTGCAGGTGTTGGAAATCAAGCGAATTGAGAAATGGGTTTTTTGTTGTTGTTGGAAAGCTCGTGACACAAGAGATCAGGTAAATCCGACAAACCAGCAACAAGTCGCGAGACGTGTTCACACCATGTGGCGCAGCGTGTGACTGAAAAACAATACATTGCCACTTGATCTTCTTTGCATGCACGCCACCGCTGAATGAACAAAGTGTATGCCATTGCATTGTCCACACCACAACAGACGTCTTGGAACCTTTCACCACAGCTCTGGTGCAGTTAAAGAAGACCAAGCAACACCAGCAACAGCAGCTGCTGCTGGCACCGGTGAGCAATCCCACCAGATGACTTGGGTCTTGAAGTTGTCTGCATTTTCAAGTCGTATGGTTTTGCAGTGGACAGATCAAGTTTTCCTCTTGTTGCGTTTCTTTCAACAGCTGGAGCAGTCGGCAACTTGAGGAAGCACATGATCGCCATCTGGTCTCTGGCCCTGCAGCATACCATCCAAAATGAATGGCTTGCAACCAAAACACATTTGGGCGATTGGGTCCCTCGCATTCACACACCTCACAGGGATTCTGTAGCAGTGATCATTTGCCACTTTGTCCATCAACGAGCAGTTGAAAAGGCGACACAAACCCGCGGAGAGGCGCCAAAGGGAGCCTGGAGCGTCTTTGATCGACGGTTCTGGGCCGTTGGAACTCGAAAAACCTGGCAGACGACGCAGAGACGCTCCAAGTGCAACTGCCCCGGCAGTTGCATCTGATCGGACGTCGCACCAAACGTCGTTTTCTCGCTGTCAAAAGCCCCAAGCGAATGGTTTGAGACACCCAAGCGCGATCTTTTTCGACCGTCTCAGACTCAGATAGCTGTCCGTTCACGTCGGATTCTGGTATTTGTCCGTGGTGACTCCATCGTTCGAAAAAATGACGTGAACGTAGTATACACTATACACCTTGAGAGCGAGACCCAATTTCCAGCCCACAATGGTCGTGTCTGAACCAGAACTGTCCGCCCATCCTTGGCGTATAGTATACCACACGACCGTTGCATTCGAACCACATCCATCAAGGCATCACCCCTGTCGGCCCCTTCCATCAAAAAGGATGCCACCACGTAGTGTCACAATGAAATCCCTTTTCACAGTTTCCCGATTTCCCAGTTCAGCCCCGTCTGGCTCATGCATTGCGATTCAATTGGCACAGGGTTATCCATTTGTACAGGATCGGAATTGAGAGGTCGGAAATGGCTTCTCCTTTTGATTGGCTCGAATGGCTTGCTTGGAGCTCATCGTCATCCTGTGCGTCACCAAGCTGCCTCCTCCTCCCCCCCCTATGATCATGTCGTCCCTGGTTCGTCGTGCTTCGTTGGCTCTTCTGTTGGCACTGGCGCCGACAGCCCAAGCCAACGAGAGGGAAAGCTTCCAACGCTTTCATTCTTGAATTTCCCCGCTGTCGGCCAAGTTTCCACCTCGTCCCAAGACACTTTGCAAACAATGGTCGCCGTCACTCGTGCCGCTTCGCGTCTCTCCACCCGTCAAATCTGGCTCGGCGAAAAAGGTGCCTACCCGGTCATCGCCGTCTGCGTCTTTGCTTCGGCGCTGGCCACTTTCCAGGGTGTTCGTTACTGCACGGGCCACCCCGATGTCTCGTTCAACAAGGACTCGCGCGCCAACTTGTTCAAGTACGACGCCGAACACGGCGCCAAGTGGCAATCGCATCGTCGCCCCATCGCCATGATGCACCAAAACCCCGTCAACGAAAGCAAGTTCAAGGACTTGTAAAGCAGCAAATGGTGCTTTCGGCTAGTCATGCGCTTTGATCGTTTCAACACCCTTCGGCTATGACAGTGGACGGCCTTTCAAGAATCTCTCATTCGCTTCTTCCTCCCGCCCTCCCACCCTCCCGCTCGAGGGTCTTTGCGTATTTGGCATTTTTTTCTTCGTATATTTCTCAACGCCTCGACCCCCCCCCTCCCCCTCTGCAAAGCCAGTCAACTGCGCGGTGCCATGTCGTCGTCGTCCTTGTCGTCGTCGTCGTCGTCGAGTGGATGAGTGACGCCACGCAGTTGCTCTGTAACGAATAGATTGTACTGTCTTTCTCTTTTCAATCAAAGAAAAACTCCTCAATAGATGGCTTTGCGGCTTTGTTTTGTTTTGTGGTTTGTTTGGTGCTGTTTGCTTGCAAGCGTGTTGCTCCTCACACGATTGTCTTGATGTACCCGTCGTCCGTGCCGACCAACACGAGCTGCCGAAGTGGCAAAATGCCCAACGCTTGACTAAAGATCTTGGTACGAAACGGACGAATCGCTGCCAACCCGGAGGGACCACTACTTGGGCCACTCGCACTGCCGCTTCCAGTGCCACTGCTGTTGTTGCTCTGTGAACCGCCGCCAGTGCTTCCTGCCAAAGATCCAGCAGCACCAACTCCGCCAAGCCCACCAGTGCTACCGCCTGCAACGCCAGAAGCGCCACTACTCGATACCACGACCGACGCATTGCTTACTGCACCCGCGGAAGCAATGTTGGCATTCATCATCATCATGCTGGTGGCCACATGCGCGTTCTCAGCCAAATGGAAGCTCTCAAATCGCAGTGAAAAAGACGACCGCTTGATGCCAATGCCATGAGCTTCTTGGTCCGTCGGCAGCCTCGCCATGCCCATGCGATTGGCAAAGGACACAAACATAACACACGAATCCACAAAGCGCTCCACCTGCACTTGGCTTTCGCGGAGTCCATCGGGAAGTCCCGAGATTTGCATCACCAGTCGAGGTGCTACGCAAGTTGGATTGGGGGTGACTTGCCATACTTTGGCTTCTCGATCGTTGCTGACCACCACCACCAGCTGGCTCGCGTACTGCACAATCTTGATCACATGGGCCTCCAGTGCCTGCCATTTTGTCACGAGTCGTCCCGTGCGCGAATCCAAGAGCAGCAAAAAGCCTCCATGGGTGCCAACTGCCAAGAAATGGTGCACACTGGCCAGACACGAGAAGTTCCAGGCATTGGAGCCCCCGCTGCTTGGCCCAGAGCCCACCAGCGAGGCATCTCTAGAGTACAATGCACCAGAGCCTGCTCCGCCGCGATACTCGGCGACGACCTTGGGGCCTGACCGCGAATCAATGCAAAAAATGCTTTTCGCAGTCGACACGGCAAAGTCACAGCCAGTGGCAACGCTGGCGATGCCGTTGGCTGTGGCAGAAGGAGCCATTTCGAATGATTGTTGTGACCAGCCAGATGCTGCCAGGGCCATCAGATGATGATCAAATACGTGCAGTGCATTGAGACTTGGCATGTCGTCGCCTCCGAAAGGAACTCGAAAGTCCACGTGGTTCGTATGAAAATCCCAACTGGACACACAACTGGTCTCAGCCACGATGGCATGACATGCAAACCCAGCTGCGCCTTCATAATCCTTAGCTGCTCGTTTGATTGCGACCACCGAGGAATCACAATACAATCCAGATTGGGTTGAACAAGGATGGTGGGCAAGCCGCCACGCGCGACACGAATTGGATTTGCTTGCGGTCAACACGATCTCCTCGAGCGGGTCCACGTGGAGATAACGTACTCCGCTCGAATGAGCCTTGAACGAGCAAGCAATCTCACCCTCAATCGTCCAGCTCTTCCGGGTAGTTCCAGAAGCAGGCATGAATGGTATGGATGGCATGCCATCGTCAAAATGGCCCTCGTTAGTCTTGATGACACTCTTGCATACCAGAGGCTTTGAGGTCAAAGGACGCAGCCATACACAATCAAATGCACCTGGAGATTGCTGGCTGGAGGACGGGTTAGTCGTCCCAGAACTGTTGTTACTGCTCGGGGCGCCGTCGAAATACGAGAGCTTTTTCCTCTTCTTACGTTGCTCCTGACGGATCTTTGCTTCACGTTTGACTTCAGCGGTCAGCATTTGTTCTGGACGACACCAAAGCTCAAAGCCTCTTGGTGGGAGCCCATTCACAAGCGTACTCTTGTACGCAAACTCGAGCAATTCCACGGGGCATTGTCGGATCCATCGCTTTTCTTCCTCATAACTCTGGTTTTCTTCCTGCTCTGCCTGGGCTGCCGGTTCCTTGTGATCCTCTGTATCACTCGTGTCCGGCTCCTCTTCCATTCTGTTGCTGTACCCGCTTCTTTCTTGTGGTGAATAGCTGCTCAGTTCTTGCTGCAACGGTAACAACAGCAATTGAATCGCCGAGTGTGTCGTGACAATCGGAAACAGCTTTTCAAAGGTTTCTTTGCCCAACAAATGGCGAAACGGCATGCAAAACTCACTCACGACTTCACTTGCGATTCCCCATTGAAAGTCGTTCACCTCCAGTTGCGAATACACTTGCGCACATTTGGTCAGAAAGTGGTTGATGCCCTCCACCACAACACTGGAACTCGAAACGATGCTATCCACACCAATCTGTCGGCAAATCGCCACGATGGTGCGTGCAAGTCCCACCACGATGAATCCTCGCAATGGCAACACCGATAGATCTGGTTCTTGCCTGCTGCCGGTGCTTCCAGTACCAGAAGTGGTGCTGCTTTCATTGGCCATTTGTAGCCGCCTTTTGACCTTGTTCAAGCTGACTGGGTTGTAAAAGGGCGGGTTCGTCATGGCCAGCAACTCCATGATACACTTGCTGTCTGCTCGCTGGATCAGGATCTGACGCAAGACATTGACATCGTGAATGTTGCGACTGACGCGTCGCAGAATGCGCAGTAGCACGTAGATTTCACGGCCAAGATCGGGTGGAACTCCATCCGTGCGTCGGCTTCCAATTTGTTCGGCAAGAGCGATCAATTTGGGAAGAGATTCCATCACATGTGGTAACAACGTCGTCGTGATGGGCACTTCGCCGACTTCCACGCACACATTAAGTACTGCATCTGCAAGAAAATGGGGTTGATCCAGCACATCTTTATCCAAACAAGTCACATGCATCACCAAAGTGCCACTTGATCGACGCCTGGTCGAAGGATTGCGTTCACTGCCTGTGGAAGATGGCAAGCTTGACATTCTCTTGATCGATGGCCCACTGGTGATGGTGCTTGCTTCCTTGGCGGCGATCTTTTGCCAACGCGGTCTAACTTTACCGAGATCAACCAAAAGGGCAGGCAAGAGGTATTTGGCAGCCATGCACGGTCCCAACTGGTCAGTCGAAGCGATTTCACCCAGTGCGAAAGCTCCCAGTGCTAAGCATTCGGCCTCAAAGAGAACTGATTGGGTGAGCTTTGACGATGGTGATCGTGCGATCGGAGAATCAGACGAAGAAACTGCAAGCTGAAACCACTCGACCACAGGCGGCATGAAATGTTCCACAAAAACGCCATTACCAAATGCTTTGATAATCGTTTGAAGCATTTCGGGACTGCATAGACAAGCTTTCGCAAGTGCATTGAGTTGCTGACTCTCATAAACACGCAGCAAGAATGGCAACAATTGCTGTGAGCTCCGAATGGCACCCAGCTTTTCCATCAATTTGGGAGCCAAGCACACAACGGCCAAAGCCACTCTCTCCACGTCGTTTCCCGAAGAGACTCTGAAAAATGCCAAAACAACGGGAAGCACAATGTTGAACAAAGGCATAGGAAGCTGCAAAAGCGCAGGTAAAAACCCACGACAAGTCTGGAAGCGATGATGCCAGTTGTTTGCCTGATGGAAAGATGCCATGAATTTATACACAAGACGGAATTCTCTTGGAAACATCTTAGTCTCGCAGGCCTCAAAGCCATCCAGAGGTTGATGTCGACACCTGGAAACATGCCCGCTTGGTGATACACCGTCTAAGAGCTCTGCACAGAAGCTTCTCTCCAATGGGTTGGGATGAAGCAACGCCAACACCAGGTGCTACATGGACAGGAAGACGCCAGCACATCATCATCAGATTTGCATTCCGATATCAACCACATGGATTACCCACCTGAACATCGGGTGGCAGATCCTTCACTTTGGCTCGAAGCCAGTTCAGCCAACGCCAACACCCATTCTCTTTGCAACGTATGTCTTCTTCATACATTTGCATAAATGCTTGCATCGATTGCTTGGAAAACAGAGGTTTTGTAGTGAAAATCTCGACAATGATGCATCCCAAGCTGAACAAATCCTGTTTTTGAGCAAGAAACGATTCACTGGAGACGCTCATTTCGTTTGGAAACATTTTTACCAGTGACTGGTAAGTTGGTTTATATGTCGCGTCCAAGAGCAGATCGGCTTCAGCACAAAACAAGAACCGAGCCTCCAAATCGTGCGTTTGAGAAATGGAACGCTCAGTTTGCTGCACCAACTCATTTTCTGGAGAAAGCTTGATCGGAAGCGAAGTCTGAAGAAGTCGAATCTCCGAGTCTTCCAGAAAATCATAGTCCTGGTCACTATAGTCAAACTCCGCATGGGGCAAGCTGAAGCTGATTGCACCATGATTGGACGCGACAGAATCGACGATGTCTAGGCCCTTTTCATTCGACTCATCTTCATTTTTGCTCAATTGCTGCCACAAATCACGAAGCAAATGGCTCGCTCCCGCTTTTTCGCTCGGTCCAATGCCAGAACTGGTACTCATAGTTGTGCTGGAACCGCCACTACCACTGGGGGTGACTGGAGTCAAAGGACCGAATGTGCTTCCAATAGCTAGTGTTCGAAACGATGGCGTACTGGCCGACATGGTCAATGGTCGTGAGTCCACGTTACTTGATGCTATTGCTATCGGATGCTGGAGACCCAAGGGCACATTGCTTTCATGAAGCGATTGAGTGAGTGTGTTGCTTGTTCCAGAACTGCTACTCTCCGACGTGAAAAACTTTGGAATCGCGTTGGCAAGTCTGCCCACTTTTGGTGAACGGCTTGAGGCAGTAGGCGATGCAGCTGCACTTGCTGCGTTGCCTGAAGTATGATGCTCTGGAGTGTAAGACTTGGGTCTTCCTTTTGACTTTCGTCTCGGTTTTGGTCTGGGGATCAGGGCTCCTCTTGGTGTTTCAGCGGTAATCATTGAGCTTGGAGGTGACGCAGAGGACCCCACACTTGAGCTATGCTGACTTCTTTGGTGAAACGAATGCTGAAGGCTCTCCATATGGCTTGTTTCCAGTAATTCCGTGACGATCTCGTGCGCTTGCTTAACCATTTGATGCGATTCTTCGGCCCGATACCGACAAGCCATTTCCACTTCGAAATCCAAACTGCTGTGGGATTGTTTGAACGGAGGGTGATCGGATGGCTCGCTCAAAATGGATCGTCGACGAGGGTGAGGCCGATCAAAAAGCTGCACAAAACCTGGGCTTTTCTTGGTCAAGTCCATCGGATCGTTGCCCCCTGCGACTTCCAACGGCACGTTTTTCTGCTTTTTTGCTTCCTCCCCGCTGAGAGAAACTCCAAAATTCAAGTCAATCCATAAGTGCAGTTGAGCCGAGACTTGCTCACATTCAAGCATTGCGCGATGTGCCTTGACAAAGGCCACTGGATCATGGTCACACCACTCGGGAACCTGCAAATCGTTCATCGTGGATTCACCGTGCAGGGATTCGAACACTTTGGCATCGGTGAAAAACGCTGGGATACATTCATCAGGCGTCCACGTGAACAATCGTGTCATTGTCGAAGGGTACTCTTTGGGCTGGAAATTGGAACGAACAACCTGGCGCAGTAAATGCATTGGGGTGCGTCGCGCCATGTATATGTAATAGGTTATCTCTGATAGACTGAAAGGCGCGCAGCAAAACGATCATTGACAGCATTAGAGAGGTTTCTGAACGGTGTTCTGATCGAACAAACAAACCTTTCCGTGATATGGTGAGGAATCACGCTGCTTTCGTATGTTCGATCCAATTGATTGTCGCCTTTGTTCAGACGGAATTTGCTCTTACTAAGGTCGCGCCATCCACCATTCGGAGAGCTAAAGTCCGAGACCCAGGGTAGAAAAGGATGATAGGTGCTGTCAATCTGCACGAAAACAAAATGAGTTTGGATCCATTCGGTGCCGTTCCCCCGTTTGCATGAAGAACCGCACCAGTTTTCGTCCTGCTGCAGTATTCATCGCCATCAAGTAATCAAAGTTGGTGATCTCTCGGTCTATCCACAGCTCTGTGAGGGATCGACTTGATCCAACGTCCATCGGAATGCCTTGCACTTCAGTTTGTGCCGCGAGAAAAGGGTTCAATCGCAACCACAGGTGTTGGGTGAGTGCTAGGGTTTTCGGAGTGAGCCGGCCATCAAACGAGATGTTTCTCAAGTGTAGAAATCGAAACGTTTCCACCAGTTGGTACACCAAAAAGCGTTTCTTCAAGTCAATCGTTTGACGCAAAGAACAGTCTTGCTACAGCATCACAAGCGATCACAAGGCGTTCCCGGCACCTGCCTTCAGCACGCAACGAAAACCAAAGGATGCAACCAAAGGTCACCATACCTCTTCCGATGGTTCCTGATCTCCCACGCGACGATTCAATCGCACGACATCTTGCAGTGTATGCATGTCGTAGTCCAACACCACAAGAAGATGATCTGGCATGGTGCATACGGCTTTCAACACACTCAGGTTGGCACATGCGCAACGCGATGGGTTCTTGATCATCTCCTCTGGATTGATGTCAGCATTCAGCGATTCATTGGTGGTCTTTGTGGGATCAATCCGAACTGCATTCTCGTACAGCGACAACACCTTGTCCAGCAGTGAACTGCACGAAGAAGTCGACGACGCCATCGTCAACGACAGTGGGGGAGGCGGTGGTCGTGGCCGCGATGGGTTCAACGTTGGAGAAGTCTGTGGCTAGTTGAGTTATGGTGCATCGGGTGTTAACACAAGGCTGCGTGCAGGTCCACGAGCGAGAGACAAAGAGCGGAACGATACCAGTTGGGACGGGTGTTGTCGCGGGGGGGGCTCTTGGGATCGACTCCACAGTCTGTTCTGTAGCGCCAGCTCTTGCTCCAACCGGTACTCGAGACGACCAAGCGGAACACCACTGGCGTTGGCTTCATCGGTCCATTCCTCGACGGCGCCACGGTCCCCCTCGCCAGTGGTCGTGTGGAGTGGGTGCCTTGGATGCGGCACTGCTTGGAGCACCACTTCATGGATTTGTGTGGCACAAGTCACACAGAAACGCAGCTCATTGGATCGCGCAGACGAAAATGCGAATTTCCATCCGAAAATGCGTCGAATTTCCTCTTGCAACTCACTCGGAAGCGCCGCGGCGACCTCGTTGGCGGCCATTGGCATGGCCTAATGGACGATCCCTTTGGGAAAGAAAGGAAAGGAAACTGGCCAGATTTTTAGCCAATCATGAACGAGTTCCACGAGATGTGGGACGAGGCGATGCCGTCGCCTCTGAGGTGCAGGCGACCCTGTGCTTGAACCTTTGGGTTATTCCCATGATGAGGTCGTTAGCACCACAGCTGTTACACGCATCTCGTTTGCCACACACTTGTTCCAGTTGGCTGCATCATCCACTTCCACCACCACCGCAACCACGGTCAGGTACGTCTTTGCCGATGCGGATACCACCCACGGTTCCGCATCGGTATGTGTGTGGGACCTGCTGATCCAAGTACCGCTCATAAATGCAGCGTGGTGGTGCTCGATGCGACCCTCCACCGCAACAAAACCAGGTGCCCCGGCATAAGATCGTTGTCTGTATCGGCTTGATGCAAATGGGTATGGATCGAGAGTGCGTAAGTGGCCAGTAGTGATGAAGCTCTTTTTCAATTGTCATGGTGGCTCTTCAAGTCCCACTTGGGTCCCCTCTACACCTGTCCACACTGTCCTGTGGCAGTATGACACCCCAATGTATTCAAAGCATAACCAGGCAGCTGTCATGGGAATGGTGCAACGAATCCCGCAAACCTCCTCCGACGTATGATGGACACTCATCCGGTTTCCAAGTATGGTGAACTACTGGAGACACTTTCAAATGCTGTACGACCTCGTTCTTGTATCTGGTCGCACCGTGCATCACGATCCACAGTCTTTCTCTTCGGAGGTTGGCCACGATGATCCCATGACGTGTGGTGTTGGAGCCCACGTACCAAGCGATAACCAGCTTAGGCTATGCTATGCCTTGGTTCTGTGTTTCTGCTTGCATAGAGCACCTCCAGGTTCGAGCTATGCACAATGAGTCCATTACCTGCGGATCCAGCCCTCGCAAGCAGATCGCGGTACTGTCAGCTCTGTCAGTCTCTCATCTCCAACACCTCGCAAAAGACCCAGGCGCTCAACAGATACAACAAAGAGACAGACTCAGAATTAGACCAATGCTGCGCGTCTTTGAGATCATTGTGTTAACATGGAGTCTGGGCAACCACAAAAGACGATCCAAAGTGGACGTTGCTGGTGTGTAATGGGTCCGAAAGTCTTGAGTTGATACAGGTCATGAACGCAGCATCTCTCACAGTGTTATCGGAGCATCGAGGTGTTTTCATGATCCTCCAGCTTGTCATGTGGGCTTCTCCTGTTTCTCCTCTCACAAGATATCATCCTCCACAGGTTTCAACAATGCACGGGTTCGGCACCACCGCATAAGAACCATCTTATCATGTCCAAGATGACCAACAAATGATTATGGCGACACACTCGTTAATCGCTCGACTCTGCTGCTCAGCATCACACACCACAAAGCAAACTAGTTGCGTGATGCTGTTGGTCGGCATAGAGCACCACCAGGCTCCTTCTACGTCCATTTGAGTCCAGCCGCTCGCTTGCTCACATGCAGGTCAACCTCTACAGCTGCGACCATCACTAGACGTCCATCCACGTCACTCACTTTCTCCAAGAGTCGATGTGGAAGCTGGTGAACGTTCACTTGCTACGGTTGCTGCTCTGCTCATGGTCGAACCACTCCAAAAGATCTTGGCTCATTCTCCAACTTGACAACTCCAAGTCCCATCGACTCGAGTACAACACCAAGCATCGAAACCACCATGCGATCCACTCCATTCCTCCTCTCGTTTGGCCTCACTGCCTTGAGTCTCACCAACGCAGCAAACGCAGACCTCGCTTCCACCCTCGAAGTGCTCGCCTACAACGATGTCTACGAACTCAAACAAGACAATGTCGGCGGCGTCATGGTCGGCGGACCCTCGCGAGTCATCACCATGGCCAAGGGCATGCGGCAAGCGTTCCCCAACAGTCTTGTGCTGCTCGCCGGTGACACCATGTCTCCGTCCCTCTGGTCCAACCAGTTCCGAGGACTGCAGATGATCGACGCGCACAACGCCATCGGCCTCGACTATGCCAGTCTTGGTAACCATGAGTTCGACTTTGGCATCGAAGGATTCTACAACGTCTCCCAAGCCAGCAAGTTCCCATGGCTCAATGCCAACTGCTACGAGATTGAGAGCAACAAGTTGCTGCGAGGCACGGTACCCCGCGCCGTCAAGACCTTTGGCAACTACAAGGTCGGACTGCTTGGCGTCATGTACGACATGAAGGACGCCAGCAAGGGACTCAAGTGGACGGATCCCATCAAGGCGGCCAACGAACAAGCTCGCCTTCTGCGCAAAGAAGACCAAGTCGACTTGGTCATCGCACTGACCCACCAATTCTATGCCGACGACAACAACTTTGCCAACCAAGTCATGGGAGTCGACCTCATCTACGGAGGTCACGACCACAACAATATGATGCACCTCGAGAACAGCGTTCCCTACGTCAAGGCCGACATGAACTTTCGCACTGTGTGGCGATCACACATTAAGCTGAATGGCAAACACGAGATGACCCACGACCTCGTCAAGGTCACGTCGGATCTCAAGTCGGATGCTGAGTTTGATGGCAAAATAAAGATGTACGAAGACAAGATCAATCTGCTCTACAACGTCGTCAAAGGATCTATCTGTGAACCTTTGGATCTCCGTCAACAAGGTGTGCGCTCGAGGGAGATGCCCATCGGCAACTTCTTCGCCGACACCACCTTGAACGCCTACGGACCTGGCACGGCCGATGTCGGCACCTGGAACGGTGGGGGCATCCGCACCGACAAGATATACCCGGCGGGACCGGTCTCGCTTGGCACACTCATCTCGTGGTCTCCGTTCGGCAACACCGTGGTGGTGGTGGAAGTGAATGGAGCCAACTTGAAGAAGTACGTGGCGAACGAGATGCGTGACAGCTGTGGTGCCAACGGCCTCGTCAAAGCGAATGGTTTCTATGTGAACAGCGCGGGGTTCAAGTACACGTTCCGTTGCACAGGCGCTGGTCAAGGTGAAGTGAGTGCCATGCAATGGTTCAAGCACCCGACGAGACAAGGTGACATCAAGGACGACGAGGTGTTGAAGCTGGCGCTGTCGGACTTTTTGTACACTTCGCGGTACAAACCAGTGGCGGCGACGAAGCGCATGGTGGTGGGGGAGAACGAGGCGATGCGGTTTGACGGCGTGATTGTCAAGTTTGTGGAGTCGTTGCCTGAGAAGTCAATCTGCTACAAGGCGGAGGGTCGTAATGCGGTGGTGTGGGGATCCACGTCGACGTCTACTGCTACATTGCCGTTGCCATCAGTAGCGTCTGTGTCCACCACTCCAACTGTTGCGCCAAACAACTGGACCAACTTATCAGCACCAGGTGTACCAACCGCTGCCAGCAACAGCACTTAGAGATCCATGGATCGATGGGTTGCTTGTGTGGAGAATGCGGGAGTCCTTGTAAATGAGGTGCAGGCGAGCGATGAGATAGCAACTGAGATGACATTGCATGTGCTTGATGGTTGTTGCAGAGATGTGGGATGAGGAATCGTGAATGGCGACGTTTTTTCCTTGAAGTGGTCTCTTTCTCTCTCTCTCTCTCCCTCTCTCTCTCTCTGTCGTCTTCTCTTCTTTCTGTTCAGTGCCGTGTCCACTCGGTTGGGTGTTGGCAACATCCGAATTGTTGAGTCCGCGTTGCATGCAAAGGGAACGACGACCATGCGGCGTGATCGTTTATGTCTCCTTGAAGCCTGTCAACTGTTGGTGGCCATCTTGTTACCTTCAGCTTCCTTTTGCTTGGCTGGTTGTATGGCTGGAAAGTGCTTGGTTTCAGTGTTGTTTGGCACTGAACGCCATCTGGGGCTTGCCATGTGGCCTTGTGGGGTGAACCAGTTCTTCATACTTGTCGATGCCAGCACTCATGAAGCCGACAAACTGCCATCTCTTGCCAAGAGAGCGCTTCCACCTGATCAAGAGGTGGGTGCTTGCAATTACCATTCAGTCGTCAACTCACCTCAGGACGCGAATCGTCGCCACCAGGACCAATCATTCTCCAAATTGGACGCTACCAACAACAACAACCAAACCAACCCTCATGTTGTTCGCTGCGTTGGCCACCATGACCGTCGCTGCTCTCGGCATTGCCGAAGCAGCCGATAACTCGTCTATGCTTGAGGTGCTCGCGTACAACGACGTCTATGAACTCAAACAAGACAATGTCAGCAACAAAATGGTCGGTGGGCCGTCGCGAGTCATCACCATGGCGAAGGATATGCGTCAAAAGTACACAAACAGTCTCGTGCTCCTCGCTGGCGACACCATGTCTCCCTCACTCTGGTCCAACCAATTCAAAGGGATGCAAATGATCGAAGCGCACAACGCCATCGGCCTCGACTATGCCTGTCTCGGCAACCACGAATTCGACTTTGGCATTGACGGATTCTACAACGTCTCCCAGGTCAGCAAGTTCCCATGGCTCAATGCCAACTGCTACGA
>JAMFLO010000638.1:0-14017 GCA_027475765.1 Paralagenidium karlingii
CCGATGCACGGATTACTCCCAAGACACCGACCTCGCTGGTGACGACCTCAAGGCGGTCTACGGTCAGACCAATTGTCAGCAGGTATGCCTCGACACGCACGGCTGTGTCGCGTTCACACTGTTCGACGGCACCTGCTACTTGAAGAAAGGTCATGGAACCCGACAGTGGAAGCGAGGTGCCGAGTCGGCGTTGTGCTGGCATCCACAGCCACCAACCGATCAACCCAACACACCCAACCCACCACCCTCTGGACAATGCTCCACTGCCGCCTTTGGCAACTGCGGCAACAACAACGGTATCACGTGCTGTCCCAACGACCAGTACTGCCAACCTTGGAGTCCCTCGTTCTATCAGTGCGTACCACTGCCGTCCAAGTGCTCCAAGCAGGTCACCAATGTGGACTTTGCCGGTTATGACCTCAAGGCCGTGTATGGTCTGCAGCCAGAAGCGTGCTGCGAGGAGTGTGCCAAGACGGCAGGCTGCAAGGCGTTCACGTTTGTGAATAGCAATCCCGGTTCTCCGGCTTGTTACTTGAAGAGTGGTGAGGGTGAACATCGTCCGATGGTGGGAGCGGTGTCGGGCGTGGTGAATTGAGTAGCGAGCAGGGAGCGTTGTAGTAGTAGAGGAAGATAAACCAACCATTGGTGGTATCAATGCCTACATGTTCACCACCACGACGCACCTCGATTGGTGATCGACTTTAAAGTCGCTGGTGTTGGGTCCATTTCACTGTTTCAAATGCATTGCCAGCGATTGTCTTGTTCTGATTGAAGGTTTGCTCGTCCGAGAAAGATCGCAATGGGAGCATCCTGATTGGTGGATATTCTTTCACGTCCAACCCTCTGATTGGTTGATGATCTCTTCGTCGACGTAACGGTTCTTTCACGACCTTTCAGGCCTCGCAGCAACGTCGAGGAGCTTGCAGGAACTCTGGATGCAGCCAACAGCTCCACCCTGATCAAGTCGCTAGGTTGGACAATCTGGCTACAAGTCATCGAGAGAATCTGAATGGTGGGAGCTGCTCCCTCAGTGATGATCAAGGACCCACCTTTCGGCCATGTCATGCCCTCACATGACAAAAAGATGGCATTCTGTCTTGGACAAGACTATCGTTCTGACTGGTTGCAGGAATGGGCACATCAGTGAGGTTCGTTTGCTGTGTTAGTCTCTTACTTAGAGGCTCTGCGATGATACAGCTGCCACCAGATAATATTCATCCCGCTGAAAAAAGGAAGCACAGCTTCAATCCGTCATAGCTGGCAGCTACCATCAACACCCACCACATCGTGGCTCTGACGTCCAGGTGTTTATCGCTGGATGTGACCCACCACCAACTGTTTCGAAGAAAAGTCGAGACCGTTTTTTTCACATGAATCATCGCTTGAGCATCACTCGAATTCAACAGCAGTTGGCCTCTAGGCGCGATGAAGAGCGTAGCGATGACTCAGCTCAAACAGGGTGGAATACTCGATCGAGACAGGCGCACAACAACGTTCACTCTTCATTTTTCCACTTTATAGCAACAACAACACAGCATTCACAGAAAACGACTCCAGCACGTGTCAATCATGAAGTTCATCATGTTCACCATCGCTGTTGCCATCAGCATTGCACCCATCTTGGGCAAGGGCTGCAATCTACCCATTCCCGACACCGACTTCAGTGGCGATGATCTCATGGCGTTGCCCGGAGTCACGTCCACTAATTGTTGGGTTATTTGCAGCGTCAAGAGAGATTGTTTGGCCTACACATTTGCCGACTCGGTGTGTTACTTGAAATATGGCAAGGGAGTCCGCCAATGGAAACAAGGTGCCGTCTCGGGCGAGTGCGATGGTCCAATGATGCCGTATTCACCACCGCCAACCGAACAACCCGATCCATGCTCCAACGACCCTTTTGGCTACTGCGGCAACATCTACGGCGCCACATGCTGCCCCATTGGTCAGTTCTGTGAGCCACGAAGTTCCATGTTCTACCAGTGCACACAACTGCCGGCCAAGTGCTCCAGGCAGTTCACCAATGTGGACTTTGCGGGCAATGACCTCAAGGCCGTGTATGGTCTGCATCATGGCGCGTGCTGCGAGGAGTGCGCCAAGACCCCCGAGTGCAAGGCGTTCACGTACGTGTTCGGTCTTTCCGGAGCTCCAGCGTGTTACTTGAAGAGTGGCGAAGGTGAACACCGTGAGTTGGCAGGTGCAGTGTCCGGTGTGTTGAGTTGAGCATCGAGCATGAAACAATGTAGTAGCTGTAGACAAATTATATGGCTAAACCAAGCAAATGCAAATGCATATCCGTTTGTTCATTCAGAGAGTGCAGACTTGCACTTAAACTAACATGAAAGACCGACACGGGTCATGAATCAAAACCACTCTCCGTAGCTCTCTCCAATACGATCTGTGAATAGTCCCATCTTACTTCAAAACTCCCGAGACAGCGCCGATGTATTCCGAAGGCGCCCCGGCGGCAGACTTCAAGTAGCAGGCAGGAGAACCTGGGATGTTGTTGACAAACGTGTAGGCTTTGCAACCGGGGGTTTGCGCACACTCGTTGCAGCAGGCTTCGGGCTGCAGACCGTACACGGTCTTGAGGTCGTTGCCATAAAGATCGACATTCGTTTGAAGGTTGGTGCACTTGTCAGGAGTCGGCATGCACTGGTAATAGCCCGAGTTCCATGGCTGGCAGTAGTATCGGTTGGGGCAGCACGTGATGCCGCTGTCACTTCCACAGGCTCCATAGGCTGGCGTCGAGCACGCAGCATCTTGGTCGTCAGCGTGCACAGAGGCAGCCAACAGCAAAGCCGTGAGCACGAGAAGCTTCATGGGTTGATGAGGAGTTGCTGGAGACAAGAAGATTGTTCTTGATGTGTTGTCAACCGAGACAATTGCAAAGTGAGTAGCAAAGTACGCGAGCGACATGGTTGGAGCAAAGCTCGAGTGCCATCCTTGATCAGAGATTCAGATGCCATCGTGCAACTTGACAGCGGCCAACGCCATGGGACCAAATCGATGGAACCAGAGGTGGAGGAGGAGGAGGAATCGAGTGAAATTTTTGACCAACAACAGAGTGGTTCGTTGTCGTAGTCCAATGCAACGCCATCGCTCGATTGGTCATGCCGGGGGGGGGGCGGGGGGTTGGTTGTCCTGCAAAGTGGTGCGACTCATGGAATGATCCAGAATTGTTGCCAGGCAACATGGATGGGCTTCACAACAACGTGGTGCTTTGCTTCTATGCAATTCACCGACAGTGACAATGGTTTGCAGAGGTGGAAGTGGTTCCTTGGGTACTTAGACTTAGTACCACGATGCCGACACGCAACACGCAACACGCCACATGCCGCAACACCGCACCATTCAATTGCTTGCATAACCAGAAGCCAACTCTCCACGGCAATCGACTGGAAGATCTGATCCTGGTAAGTATCCAACTCCTTCAAGCACAGAACTAACAATCCAAAGAATGTAAAATGGAGACGGGGACACGAAATTTTCATATCTTGTAGACTTTTGGCGCCGACTCTCGTTCGATTCAACCACGTCAGGGATGTCTTTCTTGAACAGCGCTCTTCTGCAGCATGGTCGACTTGGCAGTACACAGTGCAGCATGCTATTTCTTCTGGTGTTTCTTGAGTCTCCTTTGGCTCTCTCTCTCTCTCTCTCTCTCTTCCTAGCGCTGCCACTTGCAGATGACTTGAGCATTGGCTTAAGCATTGGCTGGCACTGTTGGCGCTGGGTTCTCTTTCGTGACGGTTGCAGCACTATGGCGGCAGTACTAAAGCGTTGAGATGGGTGGAGTGCACACGGACTCGAGAACCGAATGGCATTTTGGTTTGTAGAATTTTCAAACGGAGGGTTGTTGTGGCGCTTCTTGGGCTCTTTGGAGGAAAAAAACGGCAACAAAGCAAACCATGGGATTCGTCTCTTGAACCGTTTCAAGATGCAGGTGGCATCATGTCATGCAGGGCCGCCTCTGCCGTCCCACCGATTACTACTAGTAGTACGCAGCAAATGCAGGTGAAAGTTGCACTGCTTGGCCAGTAATACGAGTACGGCACGGCGCCACACATCAAAAAGCCGGATCCACGTGCAATTTTTCGCGCCGGTTGCGCCAAGAAGCACACGAATCAGTTGTTGCTGTTGTGCTACAGTATGGCGGGGAGCAACAAAAGGCAGTTCAAGAGACACGATGGGCATTCGCTTCTTCTTTGTTTGTGTACGGCGATGGCTAACGATGTGTAGTACGCCATCAGTTAGTTGGTTGGCTCCGCCTTCCGCGCACCGTTCATTCGTGAATTTGTCTTCTTCTGTCAACAGACGGCCTTGGGGATAGTACCACCAACACCGACGATGAAGATGTCAAAAGTGGCTGCGTTGATGCTGGTGTTTGCTGTCTCCAACCAAGATGTCTACGCGGAGTTCGACTGCCCTAGCCAGAAATGGGGCAACTGCGGCAACGGCCGCTCCGGTGCTTCATGCTGCCCTGATGGCCAGTACTGCCATCCATGGAACATCAACTACTACCAGTGCCGCGCCAATCCTCCCCAGTGTGGCCAGCAATTCGTCGACACCGACTTTTACGGCGACGATCTCTTCACTTTCTCCACGTATCAAGCAGACGAATGCTGCGCCAAATGCGCCGAGACACCCGGGTGCGTGGCGTTCACCTTTGTGGCCAACCAGCCCGGGGTGCCATCGTGTTACCTCAAGAAAGGCCTTGGCATGCGCCAGACAAAGAAGTATGCGCTGTCCGGCATCGTGACAAGCCCAGGTCCGGCCCCACCGACCACGTCACCACCACCGGGCGTATGCCCAACACCCGAGTTTGGCACGTGTCGAACCGTGACGGAGAGTTCATGCTGCCCAGAGAGTGACTTTTGCCAGCCATGGAACCCAGGATACTACCAATGCCTGCCCAAGCCCAGCAAATGCTCCCAGACTTGGACGGACGTGGACTTTTATGGTGATGACATCAAACATTCCGAGTACTACGTGACGGTCGAGTGGTGCTGCGCCTGGTGCGCCGAGACACCTGGGTGCAAGGCGTTCACCTTTGTGACCAACAACCCGGAGACACCAATCTGTTATTTGAAGACGGGCCAAGGCACTCGTGTGAGCAAATTGGGTGCAGTCTCGGGCTTGTTGAAGTGATCTAACTGATCTTGGTGGGCCAGAGTGGACTGCTCCACCTGCCATTCGCACCTCACGACTGCTGCATCTGGTGCTGGTGTCGAATTCTCGGTGATTATTCATGTTGTGAGAGGTGTCGACTTTCATGGTGGTAGCAGCAGGTGATACAAACCAGACAAAGTAATACACCTACCAAAAGGCATCATTCCTGTCATAAAAGGCAGTGGATTGTTGGTGGGCGTGCAGCAAACCACAAGCATTGGAAGAGAAGTAGAAGCCGATGGCCCCACCCACGCAACCAGCTCTTCTGGTCTCTAGTCCTGCTTAAGGTTGAATGTGGGTTTCTGGTCGCATCATTCAGTGAGGGCCCCTCAAGGTTGGCAGCAGCGAAGTAGTTGTAGCCGCTCTGGAAGAAGAAGTGCAAAGCATCAGGCGGAATGTGATCTCGAGAAAGTCTCAAAAAGTGTACGATGGCTCGTTGGTGCGCTGCATTCAGTGGTTGTTCGTGCACCAGCCAGCCATCTTGAGTGACGCCTTCCAAAACGGCGTGACAAGTGGTGCACCGAGCAAAGGCTTTGTGATAGATTGGCTTGCCCTCGCGCCTCAGAATCCTCTTGTGCGCTTTGATGTGTTTGAACCGGAGCACTTTGATCTGTGGCTTGTGTCCCACCGCTCGGCGCTGTTTCACCTCTTTCGTCTGGACCAGCGAAGGAAATGGACCAGGAGAGCAAGGCACGCGTGCACACTAAGCAAATGGACTGGAAGCGTCAGCGCTTTGCTCAAACAACGCAACTAGAAGACAGAGGGGTGACCTGTAGACAGAAGGTGACATGTACTGAGCAAGAGACTCGATGCCGCGTGCTGCTGCTACAAGCACAGGCTAAACGCGAGGAGGAGCTAGCACGATGAGAGAAACTGCTGACGAACGCAGAGCTTGCTCGATGTCGCCTCTGCTTGCGCGAGGAAGGTGTCCCCACTCATGAAATTGATTTGTTGTTGGAGTTAGAGAAGAGTCTAAAAGAGCCCGTCTAGCTCGACTAAGTAATGGAAAAGTTGATCGCGTCGGTCATCACCGTCATCATTTCCAGTTGTGTGATTGCATCTTCACGGAGTTCTGCTTCTGCAAGGCACTCTGGATCTAAATCATGCTGTAGCTCGGGAGGAAGAGGGTCCGCAATCAGCAGGTTATGGATCACTAGCGCAGCTTGATAGAGGATGATGATACGTCGTAGCTCATTGCGAGACTTGATTCGAATGCGCACGCCTTTGCAAAACTGGAACCTCGCTTTGCATGGACCAATTGTGGGTCGAAATGCCAATGGAATGTGAGTCCATCAATCACACCAACGCAGTTTGGGAAGTCGAATTCTTCTCGGATTCGTGCAGCGATTCGACTACGTTCACTTAGCTTGGGCCAACTGACCACAATCTTGTACAGCGACACCAATACGAACGAAACCCGCTTGATAGAATTAGAGCACGATCCACTACTCACAGCAAACATAGTCGACAGATTCTCCACGCAAGCATCGAAGCCGAAAGTGCCGATGTACTTGAGGAACACAAGTAGCTGATCATGCGCTGGTGTCATTTTTCGCTTGCCAGGGATGTTTTGACGCACTGGGTCTGCTTCAATGAGGTCACAGAGCTTGTGGAATGATGGCCACGTCATGCGAAATCTACGCAAAAACTCACGATCTCACGATCGCTGCACCTGCATAGATACCACCAAAACTGCGGCTCACGGGGCTGGTGTTGGCGAGGCATAGAGACCGCGAATGGATGAGACTCTCGTACTCGAACACGAGGAGGTGGCCGCGGTCCTCTCCATCTCTCCATCGGACCAACGCGGGGAAGAATTAAAAAAGGGAGGTGTTTCGGGAAGCCATGCGCATACAAAACCCTGCAACTTCGCTTTGGAAATCTGATTCCAACTGCATTGAATTGCGAAGGTTATCGTAATTGGTGGGTATAATGAATGCCCGTTTGAGCGCAACCGTTTGAGCGCAACTGTCAATAACGGCAATCAGCCGCATGGAATCGCTTGGTTAGGCGCGCTCCAGCCATTATCGTCTCTTGTTGCAGCCTTCCTCTGCACAACGTTCGCACAGTTTGTTGTGAACCCATCCACCCACACCCCAATGCTCCTGCGTTGCACTTGTCGGTCGACACCTACCCAAGCACGTCGACTGCCTCACCAAGCGTGTGGTTTTTCCTTGAACAATCCTCAAATGACTTTTGGATGAGTTGTTGAAATACTCTCATCGCTTACTCTGCAATTTGGTGTTTTTCAAGCTCTTCAGACCGAGTACTTCACCCACCCAGCTGAACGCACTTCCGTCTCAACTACTATTCCTCCATGAGAACCTCCAAACCATCAAGATCGATCTTCCTTCCCCACCACCCACCCACCCACCCACCCAAGCACCAAGCTGTGCCACACCAGCCTACGGCAACTGCGGCAGCGTCCAAGGTATCACATGCTGTCCAACCGACTAGTGCTGCCAACCTTGAAAGCCGCCGTCTACTACCAGTGTGTGTTCACTCCCTCCCAAGTTGCCCCAAGCAGGTCACCAGCAAACACTTTGGCGGCGCCACCCTTGAGGTCCTTGATATGCAAACCGTCAAATGTTGCACCACGTGTGCGCAAAACGAGTGGCTGCAACGCGAGTTGTTAGTCCATAGCAATCCGGTGTTCTCGCGTCGGCTACTTGAAGAGCAGCGAAGGTGCACACTGGCCCATTATCGGCTCGGTATCGGGCCGCGTGAACTATCCAGGTCATGGAAGGGCCAAGCATGCGCATATGGATTGTTTCGTTGTTTCGTGCATCTCTTGTTTGGCACGAAAGGGAAGTGACAAGCACGGCATTCGTCTCATGAAGACGTGGCATATCTTGACTGATGTTTCTCGGTTTTCGAGCCACATCAATACACCCAAAGCGATCACACACACAAAAATCAAATCTCACACAAGGCAAGGAACGCTGGCATGGAGTTACAACTCGTAGCATCGACTTGTGGATCAGTTCAGAATCCCATAGATCGCACCCTGACGGCTCAAGCGAGTGCCTTGGCCCGTCTTCAAGTAGCAGATTGGTGTCTCCGGGTTGTTGGTGTCTCCGGGTTGTTGGTCACAAACGTGAACGCACGGCAGCCAGGTGTCTCGGCACACCAGGCGCAGCACCACTCGGCCGTCACGTAGGACTCCGAGTGTTGGATGTCGTCACCGAAAAAATCCACGTCGGTGTACGTGTTGGAGCATTTGGTGGGCTTGGGCAGGCATCGGTAGTATCCTGAGTTCCGTGGCTGGCAATAGTTGTGGTCTGGACAGCAAAAAGTCTCGGCTCCACTGCGTCATGTGCCGTACTCGGGTGTCGCACAGTTTCCTACAGGTGGTGCGGTCGATGGTTCGCGGTTGGTCACGATGCCATACAACGCAAACCTTTTCGTCTAACGCGTGCCAGGTCCTTTCTTGAGGTAGCACGTCGGAGGACCCGACTGGTGGGACACAAAGGTGTACGCCACGCACCCGGGTGTCTCGGCGCATTTGGCACAGCTTTCGTCTGCTTGATACGTGGAGAAAGTGAAGAGATCGTCGCCGTAAAAGTCGGTGTTGACAAATCGCTGGCCACACTGGGGAGGATTGGCGCGGCACTGGTAGTAGTTGATGTTCCACGGATGGCAGTACTGGCCATTAGGGCAGCACGAGGCACCGAAGCGACCGTTGCCGCAGTTGCCCCATTTCTCGCTTGGGCAATTGGGCTCAGTTTTGACAGCGACGCCCAGGATCAGCGCACACGCGGAAGCAAACTTTATTGAGTTTTGACTCTTGAGCGCTGGTTTTGGTGAGTGTTGCGAGGAAGACGTGGTTGGTGGTGGCGGTTGAGTTGCGAAGTGGGGCGAGGGTGGTTGGTCCAGCTTGCACTCGAGTACTCGGGGCCAACGAGGGTTTCTTAGAGTTTCATGAACAGATGGCTTGAGGGCAGCATGGAGCTGCCCATGACATTGGTCGGAGCGTCAAGTGCAACCAGCAATAGGTGCATTTTGGCTTGTCTTTTCCACTTGCAACTGGCTCCAGAGCCCAAAGCCCAGTCGACTCTGTGCGTTGGGATGGAAAGCGCTCCGCAGTGGATAACGCACTCTAGTTGTTGAGGGCATTGCATCGCTGGGCACGCAACGTCATCGGGCACTTTTCAACGTGGCATCGCCTTGCTAGCAGCCAAAGTGCCGTTTGTATTGGTGTTTGAACCTGTTGTCTCCGCCAACCACGGGGACTATAGATGAAAAGCAAGTCTTTGAGTCGGTCAGAGCAGATCCAGTCAAAGCAACATCAACGGGTTGGCATGCTTAGAAGTACCTGAGCAATCAATGGTGTGACGCACAAATGGTCGGCCATACCTTGTAGTTCGCGCAATGGGTGGTTTGGTTGGTCCAACGCAGAGGAAGAGCACGAGAACAAGAGATCCAACCCCACCAAAAGCGCATGAAGAGACTTGGACACGGAGTGGGGTGGAATAGTTGATGGATCACCAACTTGAACGCTTGGTATCGTCGGACGTGGAGTGCAGACTCTTTTGCTTTCCCCGTCACCTCCCAATCATCTCGTTTTCGGCCATTTGGGTCGAGTCCAAGCGTTTCAATACCCCCTGATCCGTTTTGTGGGGCCAGGACGTTGTCGCCAACGTCTGTCAAACCATTCTCAGTCTCAGACCACGAACACCAGCTGGGTCGCGGATGCGTGGAGGAATGCGATCATCTATCGTCCACAGAGAAGTTCACCGTCTTGGTAAGCAATGGCCAAGTGTTGAAGTACTAGTAGTGGTGGCTCGTTTCGAATGCCCCCCCCCCCCCCCCGCCCCCCCCTGATAGGGTCTTCCAAGGTCTTCCAAGCAAAGAGCCGACTCGCCATTGCGTCGATGGGCTGTCCACTGCAGTCTGCACTTGGCAGTTTTGAATTCACGACGGAACCCCAATCATCGCGACATCAAGGGCAGGAAGATGTTGGCGATATTTGCTCTTTACATTTGGGTGCAGCCATGACCCATGACCATAACTCAGCTGGTGGCCGCCTTGTTGAACTACCGGGTTCAGTGGATTCCATTCCTCTGTAGGCGCCTTGACTCTTCTGTTGAAGCGTTGGATGAGGGTGGTGGTGTTTGGTTGTAAAGCGATGGCAGTGCTGTGTCAAGGACTCGTTTGACAAATGCAACATCAATGACAAACCACAGAAAGAATGGTACAGGTTTTGTTGATTTGTCTTTGGTCTCTTTCAAACTTACGAGCCGATGGATCGATCACAAGCATCGACAAAAACAACTAACGACTGATTGCGTGCGCAAATGATAATAAGTCTAGTCGAACGGCATTGTTCTCCCGACGTCAGCAAACCGAATCAAAAGCCGCAAACTTTTGGGACAACGTACGATGCAAAGAGCAAAACTCGTGCGAGTTGCGTCGCCGGCCATTGGCAAACGCTTCTTCATTGTCTTCTTCTTGTTCCTGGCTCAAGGGTTGCTTGTCCACTTGAGAGGAAGAAGAGGACGAAGAGTTGACAGTGGTCGTCATGTCATCTTCGGGGTTTTCGGTCGAGGAAGCCGCTGCAAGGGTTTCACAAAAGAATTTGCCATTGCGCACTGACAAAAATTCTTTGAGCACATTGATCACGCCACGATGGGACGAGCATTCGTCAATGCTTTGCTTGGGGTAACTGCGCAATTTGCTGAGCAAGCTGGCCAAAAACTCATTCAAGTTTTCTTCATCGACACAGCGCACTTTGGTCATGACGCTACAGTCACGACATACTTGGCAGGCAGTCGAGGGTCCACGCGAGCGCGCCATGGCGCCGACCAGTTTCAGCATATTGATGACATTGCGAAAGTCTTCTTTGCTCTTGTACATGGACGACGATTGCCCACGGCAAGAGAGTTTGACCTGGTACATTTTTTCACCACCAAATGCCGGGGCGGCCATCACGCGGGCTTGCACACAATTGGAATATCCCGTGGATCGGGTCACTTCAGGAAGCGTCGAACGCGCCGTAGGGGTAGTTGTCGTCATGCCATGATGCGAAGCAAACGAGTGCGGGGAATTGAGCATAACTTGAAGGCGACGACTAAAAGCGATGGACGATCGAACGAACGGACACTCTTTGCACGACGACGCCAACTGGGAAATGAGCCCACAAAGAACCACCGAACCAACCGGAGGGAGAGAAATGGAAAAGGAGATGGAGATGAAGAGACAGAAATGACCTTAGAGACGGGATGGATAGCGAGCCAACACAACTGGAAGAAGCGAACGGCTGACTATTCTTCGCCTTCTTGCGCGCCACAAAAGGGAAAAAGGAAAGGAAAAGGAATGCAGGGAAAGCTGGTGGATTGCGAACTGAAGGGGCTGGAAACGAGGTGTTTGGGAGGAAAGCAACAGTTATTTGGCAGATTGAATCAAACAGTTCACGTGAGGCCCAAACTGATAAAAAACAAGTCCAAGAGTAAAGAACACCCAGTTTAGCCCCCCCCCACACACACATGCACGCACGCAAGTGGAGCCAGCTGCGATCAAAGAGAGGACAGCGCAACTCACTTGGAGACTGACTGACTGGCTGCTGGACTGCTGGACTGCTGGACTTGGCCACACGAAGCCCTTTTGCGAAATGACCCAACCTGCCACCCTTGACTTCCCATTTTGCTGTAGTGACTGTCCTCTGTCCTGCTGGTTTCCTGTGCCACACCACGATCCACACCACGACACCCATCCATACAAACACACCAACAGTGGGGGGGGGGGACCACAAAGAACAACCGTTGTGTTCTGACTTGCCCATCATCGCTCTTTGACGCAAAAGGCGAGTCATTCCTGGAGCCCTATATAAGCTGAACCCTGCCCAACTCTTACCCGAACCATGCCTACACCTGCCCTCTCTCCACCGTGGCTTCCCATAGAATCGCTCAATCACTAGGTAGCTCTGAACCCTATTCCCCGTGTACTGTAGAGCTCCTTTTGGCCAATCTCCTTTGCGAAGCAGCACAAAAAAACATGTCTCACCAGTTTGCAACAGGTGGCAGAGGAGATGGGTTTTAAACACCCACCGAGCATGGACAAATCCAGAAATCTACGTGGCAAACCACGCTAAAGACAGACCGAGTGAGAGAGCATGTGCCAGCTTATCGTTCCGCATGCCCACGCAACAGAAGGAATGGTGGAAAGTGCGCCAGATCCTCCCTCAGCTGAAAGAAGAAACCATAGAGCACGCCACATTCGCGCTTCTCTCCATCTGCCTCCCTCTCTGAGATCTGACTGGATCTTTCCCTCCCTTGGGTTGCTTGTTTCCCCGCCACCACTTATCTCTTAGGCATGCCAATCCACCAATCAACGCACAACGTTTGATACAGAACCTCTCGTCGGTACCTACAGGTGCCAGAGCAATCAACAAAGTTGCGGCAACACTGCCATCATTTATCGTACTTTACCGCGAACTTTCTGAAGTGTCTTGAAGTTTGTATGGCCCACTCTGGCGACACGATGACGCCAGCGTGGCAGCACTTTCGGTTGAGTGATGCCCAGTCGGAAAGGCAGGACAAGAGTGGTGTTTTGCACTTGCCTTCTGTATGTCGAGAATAAGGTGGTGGACGTGTGCCACACCACATTTGACCAAACACGTACCCCCCCCCCCCTCCTCGGCATTCTCGGTTTTATCAACTGCAACGAAAGAGACAGGTAACTCTGTCGAGTCAACTTGATGGATTCTCTTGTTTGAAAGCCAGCGCCCCGTCCCACATCACGTGATGGAAAGCGCAGGAACAAGCGCCGGCAACTGCAAGTCCTCTTTGGCGTCTATCTTTGCGACTGACTGCACGTCTGAGCCGGTGGCGAACGGCGCAAACTCGGCGCCCAACAAACGGACTAAGCAAGCACTCTCTCCAGCAGAGAGCGATCAGTCGCTCTCTGTTCACAACGTCTCAGCGGATAAACGGTCGTCGCGTCCCACATTCCAAGATCTTCCAACGCCAGGTGTGACCTCCCGCTCCTCTTGCTTCCAACGGAATTCCCATCACTTCGTGTGCAGCCTGGCCGCAAGGTGGAACATGAAACAGCGTGGGGACGGGGGTTGTAGATTTATCGAGCGAATGGGAGGATGATCAAGATGGTAGTGGTGATGCTTTTGTGCGTCGAGACGTTGGGATCGATGAGGTTGTCGAGTGGGTTGTTCAGTTTCGGGACAACGGATGACTGCGAAAAACTCGAGGAGCGAGCGAAACTGATGACTATGGATATGATCTGCCAGCCACGGGGTCCTATGTCAGCATTTCCGCCTGCATCCCAACTGGAATCTGTCGACCCCCAAGGCCACTGGCATTGGTATCGACTTGGCTACCATGTTGTGTCTACGTGCATTGTGTTGGCTCATTTCCTTGCATGGCAACGCGGCTCCTTGTCGGTCCAATCCAACATGAACAAGATCAGAGTGGATCAGTGGATCCATCAGTCCACATGGTCTCCTGTCCTGGGATGCTCCGACCATCATTCACCAGAGGACAACAACATGTGGCGCACTGGAGGAATGATGGATGCGCCACATGCTCCAAATCAGGTCAACAATCTGCAGCAGTTGAGGGAGTTTTGGTGCAGATTGGCGCTGTGGACGTTTGAAGTGGTGTTCATTCCAATACTACCACGCTGCTCATTCGTTCATTTGCTCTCAAGCGTTCAGTCGCACCGACTCCAGCAACCACTACTACTTCATCCATTGGTGCATTTCCCAGCAAGCAATCCTCCACCGACAACCACGGACATCATGGAGAGTTCCACGGCGTTGGAATTTGGACTCATCAACACTTTTCGTACTGGCAACGTGTGGCTGGATACTTTGCTCTGTATGCTCATTCCGATGGTG
>JAMFLO010000639.1:0-14013 GCA_027475765.1 Paralagenidium karlingii
CATGCACTTGCAGTCCGTTGGTGTCGAGCAATTTGAAGGTGCCGGTCTCCATGAAGTCAAAGCCATGACCGTCGATGGCGGTGAGATGCGGGTCGCCAATGGACCGCAGGAAACGTCCCACGGTGCCGCAGATGATTCCATGTGCGCAATTGGCTGGGTTGTCGCCACCAAGAGAGACAAGGCCTCCACCTCCACCACCAGTGTTCCCCCCTGCAGGAGGAGCAGGTGGTGCTGGTGGTGGCGGTGGGTTGGGTGGCACCCCACCGCATCCGGGATCGCCAGGTCCACATCGTTGCTGTGCGGGTGGATCGCCTCCTGCAGTCGTAGTCGCAGTGCCGCCAGCAGTCGTTTGAGTTGCCGTGGAAGGGTCTCCTCCTGCCGCGTTCGGAGCTCCTGCTTGAACGTCGAGGAAATGATTGCCGGCGAGCACTGCGAGGAGGCAGGTGGCAGTGTGGATCTTGGCTAGAATGGACACCATTCTGTTGGACTTGGATGGTCTGGTGATGCTGTTGAGAGGTTGACAAGAAAACAGAAAATGAGTGAAGGAAGAGCTTGTGTGAGTGGATGCAGCAGCAAATCGAACGGAGAGGTGGGTCTGGTCTTTGGCATGGTGTGCACGTTGAATGACCCCGGTAGAAGTCGACCTACCCAAAAAAAGAAGCCGCCATTCATTATCTGTTGTTCCTCAACGACCCAAAGAGGTTCCATGGTTCAAAAACCTGGACTCACCTGATGGACCAGACCCACGGTCATCTGTTCACCCCCCAGCGATCCAAAATTGCTCTTGACGACGTTTCTGATCATTTGAACAACGGCCAGTAACTGTTGGAACTCCGTACATCCAAGTGGATGGTGGATCCCATTAAACAAAAAGACTGGACAAGTAGCACATGACAAAAAGTCAACAAGTCAACCCAAGTGAGCCACATGGTGGCGCTTGAACCTACTTTCTACATCAAACTCAAGAGTGCCATCGATCACCCAGATGTCCCAACCAACTGACCATCCGCTTCAACCACAACAGAGTTGCCAGGACCACCACTTTACCTTGCTGACGGGTCTCAAGCGTCCTTCCTTTTCAATGGAATGGCACCATTGTCGGCACGTTTGGTTGGTTGGCAGACGACTTTCAAGAAGTTGAAGCAGTAGAGTCCAATCGCACCGTTGGGTCTTTGCATGTCCTTGGTGACTCATTGACAATGGAGAAAGCAACTGTGAGCGTCAGGGACCTGATGAAGATCAGCTACCACGGTACAGTACAGTTCATGACGTCAGTGTATTCCATGGGTTGCTTATTCTCAGTCTTTTTCCAATGCCAAAATCCACGCAAACGCCATGTCGTCATGGTCACTTCTTTTGGAACATTCTCCATATGACCTTTAACTATTGATAGGCATTTGTCAATAAACGAGCGATTTCCGCACGCACAAATAGCTTGGGATTCACATAGGGTTTCTGGCTCTGTAACCAAAAGCTTGCATCTTCCATTGTCACTTGGGAATCAGAGCGACGCGCGAACCGACCATGTATACTCTCGTTCAACCGCCCTTCGATTCGCGCCACCCCAGCGTGCTCGTCTTGCAGTAATCTTTCCTTAAGATCTTTGACCGCCAACTCTTCGATATCTAGCTCTTTGTCGAGTTTTTCTTCTTGTTGCACCTTGGAACGATCGGCTTTCTTACGTTTTTTTGCTCGCTCTTTTTCCGCACTCTCTTCTTTCAACGCTTCTTCTAGCAGTCGCGCACGAAGAGCCAAGTCTTCGGTCCGCATTTTTGCAAACGAGTCTTCGCAACTGACCCGCAAGATATCGGTGGCCAGCAATTCGGTTGTCTTTGGACGACTAACACCATTCTCCTTGCGATTCGCGGTTGCATCTCCACTCCCGTTCGCTGAGCTCACCGCAGGCCGCAGTTCCTTTCGTTGCTGAGCATACAGATCACCTCGTTGCTTGGCGATCTCAACCATCTCTTCAATCGCCTGCTTTAAATACTCCTGCAAAGCAAATGACATAATCTCTGTGGTATGCAAACCCATTTGCACACCATTGCGTTGTCCAATTTGCTCCATTTGCCGTCGAAGCGCGAGCGTGTTGAACAAGTCCACTTCGGCCCATTTTTCTTTGACACATGTTAGCTGTTCCGGAATCTTGCGCTTCAGCACACCTTCCATCATGTTCCTTCGTTCCACACCCAACTCAATATTGGTATGAGTCAACACATCGGCTTCTTTGCGAATATCACCAACGCTCGCTTGTAGCAACTCGCCAGATGGCTGATCACTTGAACTGCTGCCACCTATATTCACATTTGATCCACCGGAGTCACCTGGTCCAGTAGAAGTCTTCGTGCGAGGAGTCGAGCTTGTTTTCTGTTTCTTTGTGGGAGAAGGATGGCCAATAGCAGGTCGCTTGGATGTGGTCGTCGTGGTCGGCACATCGGTCGAAGATGAAGTTGAGGCGGATGCTGTAGTCGAAGCTGTTGTGCTGGTTCCTGTTGTTGCTGCTGTTGAAGATGTCGAAGCAGTAACTTGTGCTGATGGTGTGGCCGCTATGGGTGTTGACGACGCACTAGATCCCGGTACAATCGGACGCAACCCGATCTTGCACATGGCGCAATTGGCAGTATTATTCTTTTGTAGACACACTTTGTAATGGGCATAGACTTGCTTGTAAGTCTTGGCTCTTGCGGGTGCGTTTGGAGAGTTGATCTGCCGCAAAAGTGATTTCGCTTCTGCGCATTCTTCACCAACTGGACATGTCGTACTGGTGCACTTCTGCACATGCAAAATCAACTGCAAGAGTCGCCCATACTCCGCAGCAACATTCGCATTCACACCTGGTTTTGGCTTGGCACCTTGAGTGCTAGCGGTGGTTGCAGCAGCTGCTGCAGCAGGTGCTGGCGTCGTTGTTGTACTTGATGTTGCTGTCGTTGCTGAGGGAGCAACCACAGATCTTGGTGTGGTTGCTGCTGCTGCCGCCGTCGTTGCTGGTTTCTTGCCAGCATCCAGTGACGCCTTTGTCTTCAACACTCGCTTTGTCTTGTCTTCATCTTCTGTAGCACCATTCACTTTATTGGCCTCTGCTGCTGCTGCTGCTGCCGCTTGGGCCGCTGCTTTTGCTTTTGCAGCAGCTGCGGCATTCTGATACGCTCGTCGCAAACCATCGCAGAACGGAATTGCACAATGATCTGCCGAAGCTATCAAACACTCCTTGGCATGGTATTTCACAAGTCCTTTGAGTTGTTCACAATGCTGACATGCCTTGTTGCCACCACACGAAGCACTATGCTTGAAAACTCGTCGAACATCATCGCACTTCTTAACCTGACATGTTCCTGGAGGGAGAACACAAGTAGATGCATGGAAAAGCAGCTTCTTCGCAAACTCGATTTTCTCCATTGCTTCTTGCTTTTTGCTGGAGTCAGCAGTTGTTCCTGGCCCCGACGTCCCTGCGGTAGAACTGGTAGCATTACTTGAAGCCTGAGGAGTTGTGGCAGGAGTGGACGAAGACGCATTTGCTGACACTGTCGCTGCTGCAGCAGTTTCTTGTTTGATTGGAGCAGAGGAAGGTGTAGCAACGCTTGGCTTTACAGTGGATGCGATAGAACTTGACACAGCGGGGCGATGCGTTCCAGTAGGAGGTGCAATCGCTGCTGCTGGAGGCGCCGAAGCGATGCCAGGAGGAGCAGCGATCGCAGCAGGTGGGTGTAAGGGAGAGGCATTTGGGGTGCTGACTGCACCAGGTAATGCGGAACTCGCTGGTGTGGTCTCCTGCTTGAGTCCATGAAGGTGTGGTTGCTGTGGGAAGCATTGACCACAAGAGATGACTGAGTTAATAGTTTTCCTTTATCGTCGGTGCATTTGCCTTACCGGAGTGGTAGGAAACGTCCGCGTGAGGTCCATTTTCTGAATGACACTTGAGAAAATAGCGTCACCCGCGATACGTTTGATAATGTCAACAATGGATTTGATATCGTTCTGTCCCGTGGCGCACGTGCCCATTCCAACACCATATGAGCAACTCGAATCGTCCGCGACATACCGAGATTTACAAAATTACCCCATTGCCATTGCCGAGTTCTGAATGCAGCGTCGCATACTGTTCGGCGGGAAGCATTTGACGCAACAACGCAAACATTTGTTTGAACATTTGCTGGCCGGACCCGGGCGCTTGCTTCATGGTCATGGTTTTCGCTATGGAAAACGCAGATTTGATTCAGTTTCTCCATAATAAACGCTGCGAAGAACTCTTGTTCGTCACCTGCAACTGTTGGTGGTGCGGTTGTCGACGAAGTGATTGAACTTGGTGCGGCAATGCTGGTCGTCGATGCCGCCAATAACCCTGGTGTTGGAGTCACCGGTTGCCTCAACGCAGCAGTAGTCGACGTCGCTGTGGTCGCAGGAGAAGCAGCGGTTGTGCCTCCAGTCGCTGCCACCGCGGATGGGCCAGCTGTGGTGGTAGCGTTGGGCAAAGGAAACGCGATGGCGGCCGGCGGAGCAGACAGCGGCACGGCGCTGGCCAACGACGTCATCGGCGCCGCAGAAGACACTAATCCATCATACAAAGACAGTATCGTCATATTTCTCAGTCCACAAAGCTTCCACCAGGGCAAAGCAGCCGAGTGGAAAAGAAATGCCTCATGGCTCTGGTGTGCCCCCTGCTGGCATTCCATTCCCATCTCCTCCTCAGCCTTCACACTGGCCAAGAGGCCACTCGCATGGGAACGGCATGGGCCACTGATTGACTGACTAAATGAATGGAATCAACCGTACCATCCATGTCTTCATCGCCCGAGTCATCATACAGCAAGTCATCGATCGGCGCGCCGCTCATCCGGATCAGTCCCCAATGACTTTCCCCCAGAATGGCAAGAAAGGAAAGGAAAGGAAAGCAAAGGAAAGGAAAAACTCGCAACAAATGAATTGCACTGAACGGGGGTACCGGTACACCCCACCCCACCCCCATGACTGCAATTCAAACAGTGTGGACCACTCCAATATGGATTCGATCCTACACCCTTTAACAAACAACTAACCGAAAACCTTTCAACAGAAGCTAATCTTGCTTCAAGTTGACAGCGCACTGATAGTGTGGCTTGGAGGACGAAGCAAACACCTGATCCAATGATTTGGAGAACAATTGCAGTGCCAGATCCATCTCTTCTCGAGTGACATTGAGTGCCGGCATGAAACGAAGCGTTTCATAGATGCTGGTGGTCATGAGCAAGAGACCGTTGGCCAGACACGCTTGGGAGACCTGAGTGGCGGTGTGGGGTTCCACTTGGCGATTATCAAACTCAAGCGCCACCATCAGACCCACGCCACGCACATCCAGAATTGGATACTTTTGGGACGCCTGAAGCGATTGTAAGGCTTTCATCAACTGCAGCACATAGTACCTTAGGACACAACACACCTTTTAAATGGTCGAATGAACCTACCTGGTCACCGCGGGCCTTGACGTTGTCTAGCACTCGCTCTTCCTTGATCGCATCCTATTGTGTTGGTTTGAAAAGAACAGTTAGGCCAACCGCTAAAAGCGTCTTCGCACTTCAAATGCTCTTTGGACTCACAATTGTCGCAATTGCCGCTGCACAAGCCACAGCGTTGCCAGCATACGTTCCACCCATAGACCCAGGAGGCTGGCATCAAGAGTTCAACCGATCAACAAGAGGTTCCTGATTGGTGAAACGTTTGTCAATTCATACCTGTTTATCCATCAGTTCTTTGCGACTAGCAATGGCACTCAAGGGATATCCATCCGCAATGCCTTTGGCCATTACCAGAATGTCGGGTTGAACCTGGAAGTGGCCATCGATCGCAAAGTATTCACCCGTACGACCAAAGCCGCATTGAACCTATACGGTAGTGTTTTCCACAGATTCACTGATGAGAGGCATTTGCTACGCACTGATTCGGTTGTTGGTACCTCATCAGCGATCAGAAGGACATTGTTCTCGCGACAGATGTCGCTCAATCCTTTCATGAAGCTCTTGGGTGGCACCACATAGCCTCCTTCGCCCTATTTGTCACGGGTTACAGCTTAGATAGCACAAAACCACCAACGGAACTCGACGAGATCGTACGAGCACAGGTTCAATCAGAACAGCTGCGGTTTCGGTTGGAGCAGTCTGCTGCTTCAAGGCAAGACGAACTTGATCCAGACAGTAATCACCAAACACTTCTATCCAAACAAACCCATAGACATCAATGTGGCGGAATGGGCATCCATCCAAATACATCTCGATCTTGTGCTTGCCTTGGTCTGACAACGGCGTGTGAAGATGATACGGATAGGGAACCACTGTGACGCCACTCATCAGAGGTCCAAAACCAGCGCGATAGCAAGTCTTGCTGAAGAGCCATCAGAAATGAACATGAGAAGGAGCTGTCCCAAAACCACAGTTCGTCACGTGTACCTGGTGGTGAGACTCATCGTGCCAACGGTTCGGCCATGATACCCGCCCTTGACAACAGAAATGCCGAACGACGCAAAAGAACTCCGTAAGCTTCCTATCTTTTCTCTGCCCAACAACTGGAGACCACCATCAGACCTGAAAAACAATCACGTTTGGCTTGCCTGTTGCATGGCGAGCCAATTTGACAGCGTTTTCCACGGCTTCAGCACCACTGCAAAGTTGAAACACAATGCACAAACGTCAATCTCCGCTCAAGTGCAAACGCGTTTCTTCGTCTTCTTCTCAACATACGTGGTGGCGAAGAACAGCGTGTCCAGGCTCTTTGGTAACAGCGGCAGCAATTTGTCAATCAACGTGAGCATCGGCGCATGATAACCAATGTTGACCTGTCTCGTCACGATCGAAAGTGATGTATCGACCGAATTAGTAGCATGAGCTCATGACACCATCCGCACGCAACCGTGAGAAGGCGCGCGCGCGCGAGAGAGAGAGAGTAAGAAAGCGTACTTGGCCATGACTCAAACAGGCGGCTTGTTGCTGCACCGCTTGGACCACTTTGGGATGGCAGTGGCCGAGACTGGTGACGGCGATGCCACTGGTGAAATCCAACAATTTGTGGTTGTCACTGGTGAACAGCCAGCTTCCTTGTCCTTTTTGCATCACCAGATCGGCCATGCGACCAATCCCTTTGGCCAGGTTTCCTTTGCCCATGCTTGTCACCAAATCTTTCTTGCCGTTGAGTCTTCAAGGGTTTCTGTTGCATGCACCGGTATGGCACCGGTATGGCACCGGTGCAGATCGCGCCACCCCAAACCTGGTGTGCTGTGGTGCGGGGAGAACTGTCTCTTGAGGAGCGAACATTTCAGCCAATCGGCTTCGCGGAGGCCATCTGCGCCCCGCCGTGGAGCAACGGTATAACCGACGGTATAACCGACGGTATTGTGGTTCCATTGCATCTCCTACCGTATGCTCATGTACGGTACAAGACACAGCCTGTAACAGCCCCCGCACCCCAAAGCCTGCTTGGTCTTGGTGTCGGCCCCTGCGCCGGTCGTCGTGGTGCCGTGGAAAGGCGAGCAGGAAGCTACTCACTTGCTTGGTGCCGGTGAGGTGACGTGGCCCTTTGGGAGAAGTCCAAACGCAACAACATGACCATCTCACGCTTTGGTCCCCCGCTGGTGACGACCCGTCGCGTCGTGTGTGCGCCTGTGCAGACCCGCAAACGGGACCCCGTGGTGCTCTCCCGATTGCACCGCCAAGAACGCGCAAACCATGACCAAGAACCCCATGAAGAAGCCATGCTACTGTATGGACCGGACACTGTGCAAATCCCAACCAAAGAACCCAACCTCCGCGTCGTACTCTCGGCGCGCGAAGCCGCGCGGCTTGCCCAAGTCGTGCCCGACAGCACCCAATGGAGTGCCCACGAGCTGCTCGAGCTGGTTGGTCGAATGCTTCGAGACAAAAAGCGTATCGTGCGACGACACACCAGTGGCCACTCGAGTAATGGCAACCAGTCCAGTGAAGAAGAAGAAGAAGAAGAAGTCGACGAGACCTCGTCCAGCACGTTTTTGAACGACGTCGAAGCCGACTTGGATGCCATTCTGGAATCCCAGGAAGAAGAAAGTGATGAGGGCTTTGACCTCGAAGGATTTGACCACTCGGACCATCTGCGCCCAGAAGAAATGGAAGGTCAAGACGAACACCAACATGCGATGGATGACCATCCACAGGTTCGTGCGATCAAAGCGCTGGCTAAAGCAGAATTGGCCAGCCAGTTGCAACAAATGAACAACCTGATTGAAGAGATTCGCCATGAACAACACCGATTGGAACAAGAGAAAGAGCAATTGCTCGAGGAAATGGAGCAAAAAGACGTTGAGCAAGAAGAATTGCGCCAGCAAATCGAGTTTCTGCATGACACGAACGACCAATATGCCAGCCAAATCGCGGAGATGGTCACCAAGACCATCGATTGCCAGTCCAACACGACCGTTTTGAAGGCTCAGTTGAACAAGTTGCGTCAGGAAACGCTGATGCAAGTACAGGAAATTGAATTCTTCGCACAAGAAGAGTTTCAGATCGTGTTGGAGAAAGTGTACGAACGCGAACGACTTCTACAAGAGAGTTATGCACAAGAAAAGAAAGAACGACAGCTGATTGCAGAGAAATACCACGAATTATCCGGACGAATTCGAGTGTTTTGTCGTCTGCGACCACCGTTTGGTGCGATTGAGGATTCGGCGCTGATGCATCCAAAACCCAACAGTGTTTTGGTCACGAAAAACGCCAAAGAGTTTCATTTTGATCGGGTTTTTGGATTAGAGAGTACCCAAGAGCAAGTATACGAACATATCGAGCCCATTGTGACTTCCTTTGCTGATGGGTTCAATGCGTGCATCATGGCGTACGGTCAGACAGGGTCCGGCAAGACCCACACAATGATGGGACCGAGTGGGAGTAGTGGCGGCAACCAGGATCGTTTGACAGACAGCGAGCTGGACGACTCACAAGAAGGTGTAGTCCCTCGTGCCTTGAAGCAAGTGTTTCGACTCGTGAATTCCCGAGAACTGAGTTATGAGGACACTTTGACTGTGAGTATGGTGGAGATTTACAACGATCAGTTGCGCGATTTGCTGAGCGAAGAACGCGAGAATCCTATCCTCAAAACGGAGAATGACATGACTCAACGCCAGGTGACAAAATGGGACGATGTGCACGAAATCCTTGAAGAAGGCAATGCCAGTCGTCAAATCGGTTGCACCCAGATGAACATTGAGAGTTCTCGATCACACGCAATGGTGTTTATCACGCTTGTCAGTCAGCATCGTGAAACCAAAGAGACTCGACGAAGTACGCTTTGTCTAGTGGATTTGGCTGGCTCTGAGCGCGTATCTCGCTCCAAAGTTCATGGGGATCGACTGAAGGAGACGCAACACATCAACAAGTCGTTGTCTGCGTTGGGGGATGTCATTCATGCACTCCAGACCAAGTCGAAGCACATCCCGTTTCGCAACTCCAAACTGACGTTTCTGCTCAAAGACATGCTCTCAGGAAGTGCCAAGTGCTTGCTGATGTTGCAATTGAGCCCCGAACAAGAAGATGTCGATGAAACCATTTGTTCGCTTGCGTTTGGTGCTCGTGTGAGTCAGATTCAACTCGGATCCGTGAAAATGAGCTCGGAGAGTGGCGATTTGTATCGTCTTCGCAACGAGAATAATGCGCTGGTGTTACAGAAAGAACAACTGCTTCAGGAACAAGCGGATCTGAAACAACTCGTGGATGCCATGACGCTGGAAATGGAAGAAATGGCGAAGCAAAAACAAGAACAATTGGAGTTGATGAATGACCAGCAGCAGCACCTCGAGGACCTGGAGCATCGCTGTGAACATCTGGAACTGGAAGTGATGCAGTCCCATGAACGAGAAGAGCGGGCTCTTCAGCAACTGGAGCAGACAAAGCGTGACGCTGCGAGTAAACACCAGCCTGAGAATAACTACGATGAAGATCAAGAAGTCCTTATGACTCCCATTCGAACTCGACTACCGCAACCAAAGAGCTCACCGGTGCGTACCAGCAAGAGGAGCTCAAGTATCGGCAGCTGTTCGCCTCGGTCGATCCGTTCGACCGGATCGAACCAAAGCGCCAGTGACCCTCTGGCTCGTTCAAGCACTCGAAGCACGGGTAATGGAAGCTTCTGTAGTAACACGAGTACCAAGAGTAGCCCGCAATTGCGATCAACTTCAAGCCGATCGTCGATTCCTCGGGTTGCAAGCTTGAGTCCGCGAACGTCGTTGACTTCTTCCTCATCAAGAACGCTTCGACGTCCTGCCAACTCGTCACTGCCATCTTCCATATCTTCGACGCCCACCAAGTCTCGTTCTACAGCTTTTGGAAGCTCTCTGCCGTCACCTGTGTCACGACTTGCCAAGCCGCGGACGACCACCCCTAGCACCACCACATCGACCACTTCAAGAAGTTCTAGTGGCATTCCTCCTCGAAGCGCGACCAGTTCATTGAAAACAAGTGTGAAATCAAGCACTGGTATTAGCAGTGGAAGTGGCATTCCTCGTCCCAGAAGCTCACTTCCTGCGAACACCAAGCTGACCACAAGTCGCTTGCCCATGCGAAAGACCAGCTCTTCGAGCTTGGCGTCCAGTTCTTCCAGCGTCAGTAGTGGTACCAAGCAACGCTCAACGTGGAGGTGAGATGCAACTGACGTCAATGCCGTTGTTGATCCTTCGTTTTCTTTTCCAAAAGTACCATCAAAGATTGCAAAACAAGAGTTGTAAGACGAGAGAAATAGAGAAAATGCCGTTTGGCTTGGCGCATCTCAACCGACGGAGAACAACTTGACTTTGATCGTCGTCCTTCCGGCTCCTATCCGCTTCTTTAGCTGGCTGTCGGATCCGTTTTGTGGTCGTAGCGCTGCTCGCAATCTAGGATCCATCGTCGACGGCCTTCTTCGGACTGGTGGTCGCCTTGAAGGTCTGCAGAGCCTGCTCGTGGGGAACCAGCAAGTCGCGGACGCGGTCCTGGTGGGCAGATCAAATCCAATCGCACGAGTCAGTGGGTTGATCTATTGCAGTTGCGCTGGCAGGTTTCATGGACCAACTACAGTTGGCACTCACTTCATGGCTCGGAAGCAGATGATTCACGACCGGAGACCGGGCTGTGAGCGTATTGCGCATTGACAAACGTGGGCTTGTGAGTGACTTGAGTCGCGTCGACAGCGCCAACGAAGCACTCCGCAACGGTGGGGACGGCTTGCATAACAGCGCATTGGCGACATCTTCGTTGCCACCATTACCACTGGTCTTGGTCTTGACCTTGGTGCTCTCGATGGTACTAGCAGCCGAGATACCGGCGTTCGAGTCGCCACTGGCACCGCCGACATGGGACGTCGGGGTCGAATCGGTTTTGCCGGTACCACCCCGCGACGAAACATCGCGGTGGCAGTCCGGTTCACCATGGATTCTGCTTTTCGGTGAGGAAGAACCCGCAGCAAGATCGTAGTCCAGTCGAATGTGGTGGCGAGGACTCACAATGGCCTCCAGTTGACGTCGATACTCTTGACTGCGATGGCAAGTGATCCGATCACGAAGCGTTTTCGACAGCTGTAGGTTTTTGCTGGTGCGTTCTCGATTGGCGTCAATGCTGGACGCGATTTGATTGATGGGCATGGCAGCATGGAAATAGCAGTAGCGTTGCGCCGGAAGCTCAAACGCATCGGCCGCGTTTTGTTTCTTTTTGGCCGCGGCTGCGGTCTCTTTGTCACTTGCGGTGGTGGCGGTGGCCACGACCAGGTTCTGGCGTTTGCGGGTCGACAAAGCACATTGGGCAGCATTGGCTTCGTGCACGAACGCCACATGTCTGCGAATGCTGGACGAGAACTGGCTGCCGCGAAAGACAAAGCCTAGTGAGAGCCACACAGATGATACCCAGCAACCATTAGACCCATTCGTTGTCTAACCCAACACAAAGCCCAAGAGCTCACACCGCACCAAACTCTTCTTCGACACATTCCCAGTGCTCGGGCGCCACACAAAGCTTGACGACTGCACAGAGAAAGAAGTAGACACACTCGAAAAAGTGTTCGTCTTCTTTGTGCCGTTCGAAATTGCTGCAATGCAGAATCAGCCGCGAGTAGGAACTCGCCAGGGCCAACGCACTTTGGCTTTGGGCCTCCAACGCGCTTTGAAGATTGTTGGCACCGCTGGTGGTGGCGGAGTTGGCGTCGTTGCACTGGGTCTGGCTGTTACTGGTGCTAGGCAATCCATGGCTGCTGGTGGTCACGATGGTCGAGGTGCCAGTCGAAGTGTTGGGCCCACGGACACCAGTCAATGCAGCTGGTGTGGCGGTGGTGCCGGTGGAGCCGTAAGCAGAGGTGGGTACTGAAGAAGCTGGCGAGTCTTTGGGGTCCTCGAGGTCGCGTTGGAAACCCTTGACTTGAATGAAGGCGAAGGCATAGAGCACGGCGGCGTGAAGAAACAAGAACATCGTGTCTACCAAATGATTTTTGTGCATCGTTCAGAGTCAACCTGGCATGCAAAGCAAGTCGGTCGTGGGGTGCGTGCGCCGCCCAGAGACTTTGACCCTCACCTGTCTTGTGAAAGTTGATGAATTTCGCCGGGATGATGGCGACGCCTTCGTTGGATTTGCGCTCCATTTCCGAATACACGTCATCTAGATCCACCCAACAGGACGCTTCTGTCAACGCAGTTCTCTGGCCAGCCAGGTAGAATACACAGCCAAGTACACTTGGATGGGCCAAGCAAAGCCACCTACGAACGACCGAGCCTCACCGATGCGCTTTTGCAGATCAAACGTGAGTCCTCGCGACAGATGCGCCGACAACCTGCGATGTTGCGCGATTTGATAAGTGCTTGGTTCTGTCCGACACTTGCAAACGACCAAAACGGGCCAAAGCTTCACTGCGACGCACCTCATGGGCGTTCGAAGGCCCGACGAAGTGACTTCTTCATTTGGTTTGTGCATGCTTTGGGTTCCACAGGCGACATCCAACACAGCCACCAAACAAGTCAACGCGTTCTTGGCCGAACACAAACCAAACCTGACGCTGAGTCTGCTTATTTTTGGATGCGTCGCGTTTGCGCGGCACGTGGGTGTTTGGTTTGAAAAGCTGTTGGATCACTCCACGAGTCCAACGATCTCACGCGAGGTGCACCACACGGTCACGAGGTCATCCCACGCGTTGTCCCCATTCAAAGACACGCTGATCGTGAACTTGATGACGGGGACCCAAACACACCGTGATGCCTTCCGAAGAATGAAGAACGGAATGATGGCAAAGCGCGGAAAAGCATCGAGGGTTCATTCTCTCAGCAACGACCCTGAACGCAAAACGAACGACAAGAGACAAAAAGCACATCAAAGGAGAAAAACAAAATGGCGGAGAGATGGCGAAGAAAAGCATGCACGAACGAGAAGAGATCTGTTCAATCATGATGGAGTTTCGGTGTTCGGGTTTACCACTGTGGCTTTAAGCTCAGTGGAGTTTGAGTTGGTGGCTGCGGTTTCTGGGTAGGTGGAGGTTGAGTCGGAGCCGTGCTGAGTAGGAGGTCGCTGGGTAGGTGGCTGCGACCTTCTGAGTTGACACATCAAGCGACTCGACAATGCGAGTCTGTCATATATGTTGGGTTGGGAGTTGGCTTGGATGTGGGTTTGTCTGTGGGGTTGTCCGCTGGTTTGTTCATTGGTTTGAGAGTTGGTCTCTTCGTTGGTGTGATACCACTGCATCTTTTGAAACACCCTGAAAGGAGGACACCGTGAAGCCGTGAGGTCCTGCAGGCTTTCGGACTCACAAAGCGAACGACTTGCCTCCTCCTCATAACATCGCGATCCACCTAGCCACTCAAGAGAGTGCATGAACAACTACAGGGCAGCTATATGTCCGATTCAATGCGAAAGAGGCAGTTGCATTGACAACTCTGCACGCATCCAGACATCGTGAACACAGACACGAATCGCCTAAGTAGAAGGAGGGCAGAGTGGTGGTGGTGTCTGCGTATCGACACACCAACGACAAGGAGTCCATCTTGCTGGCTACGAGGAACAAGTCAAACACTCTTGACAA
>JAMFLO010000640.1:0-13958 GCA_027475765.1 Paralagenidium karlingii
ATTCCCACCGTTGTTTCTCATTCCTAACCATTCAACGAATTGGTTGAGGCTCAAGACCGCGTTCTTGTGCTGTTGTTGCGGGTCAATCACAAGTTTTTGACGCTACTTCGTGACAAGACGAAGGAGTGTTAGATAAGCAGTTGAGCCTGTCTATTTAACATATCAGTTAACTTTCTAACCTTTTAATACATATGCACTTTCCAATAAAACAACTGGTGGACGCACGACAGTCTCCTCGACTTTTCTCCATCGCTAGCGCACGCACCGCCGACAACACGGCATCTGCGTAAAAGCACATCGGATCTGCTTTCGCCACATGGAAGAATTGCAGCTAACTCATCATTCGTTTCTTCGTAGTTGTCTTACTTTGTCCCCGGAATTTGACCGTGTGTTCGATAGGCACATACAACGTCGGTCCTTCGTCTTCGTTGTTCATGCTGCAGCGAAAGATGTCGTAGCGATTGCCTCAGAGTCGAATCCTTGGAGGGGGAAGATCTATCAACGTTTGTAGGAAAGATCTGAAGTGATATTTAGAACCAAAGTCAATTTGATATCTAGCACACTGATGCGTAAGTACGAATGAAAAGTTTTACAACTAACAACCAACAGATAGATAAGTTGGCAGTTCACTTTTCAACACCCCTTCGCACATTCACTTGGATCTCAGTATCATGCACGCTTTTGGTCTTGGGTTGTCCTCATAAGTTGTTTGAAATGTTGCTGGTTCATTGGTTTTGTAAACACATCTCCAACCATGTCATTCGTGCTCACATGTCTGAGGTCAATGCGACCTTCTCTCTGTTTCACTCGCACATCCACATGCTTCGTCTTGGCGCTTGACGCTTCATTCATAATTTGCTGAATTGCCGCAGAACGCTCTCGTTGTTCTTTGGCACTCAATAACATCTTGATACCTTCCAATTGTTGAGCCCATCCAGACGCAGCCACAAACTCGGATCCCGCAGTTGATAGAGACACTGAACTTTGCTTTTTGGCGCCCCATTGCACACAATTTCCATTCATGTAGGCAGCGAATCCACTCACACTCACTCGGTCCTGCTTGTCTCCAGCGAAATCAGCGTCCGAATATCCATCCACTTGTACAGTTTCACCTTTTGTCGCACTCAATAGCAACTTAGCATCTCGCGTCGACCACAAATACCGGAGCAGGTTTTTCATGACAGTTCAATGACCCATTGTCGGTTTTCTTGTTTGTCTTGTCAGTACATGCGCCGCGAAAGCAATATCTGGTCGCAGACACCTGGTCAACCAAAACAATGATCCGATCGTGGGCTGGTAATTCTTGATTGATGGTGATTCACGTGCGATCTTGTCGTCATCTGGCACATCTTGGTTGTTCTGTTCGAGTTCACTGTCGTAACTTGTTGCCAACGGAATTTCTTGGTCTTGCAGTCTTCCATTTTCATTTCCATTTCAAGTTCACAGTCGTTTCTTCCAAATCCACTGCACAGTCATTATTGGTTTTCATCGTGACCCGCATTCCGAGTTATTTGCACCACTCCGAGATCCTTGACTTGTACGACACTCATGTACTCGTAGAACTTGTCCACCATGCTGGAATCGTTGCTGGTCACTTTCATCGTGACCCGCATTCCGAGTTATTTGCGCACCACTCCGAGATCCTTGACTTGTACGACACTCATGTACTCGTAGAACTTGTCCACCATGCTGGAATCGTTGCTGGTCACAGCACGTGCAATTGAAAGTCCGTTCGAAGAACACCATGAAATGCTCAGAATACTTGATACCGAGGTCTTTTCGTTTGGCCAGGAATACACGACTGTGGTTGGACTTATGGTCCACGAACACGATCATGTATCGGTTTCCATTTCGTCCGTTGGAGTCAATGGGCATTTGAGGTCACTGCAGATCACTCCACCAATTCGGTCGATCGGAGCATTCTCGCAGCTGTGCTGTTGATTCTGGACGTTCTTAGGCTGTTTTCCTTCAGCACATGCAACACACGTTGGTCGTCTGTGGTCAGTAATCTCAATACCAGACCTTGGATCCTTAGCCAGTCGTTCAATCTTGTCGAAGCTAAGGTGGCCGAGTCGAAGGTGGAAGTTGATCAAAGTATCCTTTTGGATATCGCCATTCTCTTCATTGGGAGTCGTATCAATCACAGCGTTGATCCAGTCGCTGGAGTTGATTCTGTCGTCGCTCGCGATCTTGACAACGAGCGCACCCTTTTTCGTTTTCACAGCGAAAGCACGCTCTTTTCCCACATATACGCTTCCTCCGCCACTTTGACAAACAAATCTTGCTCCCGAGTTTTCCAATGAACCATACGAGAGCAGATATCTTGGAACATGTTCGTTCCAGTGCACATTCTTCACTTGGATACGCTTGGTTTCACCGTCGACCAGTGCTTCAATGACGACCTTACCTTTGACTCTGGTTCTGAGGACTTTTCCATTTAGCAGAATTGCCTCAGTGTCTTCTTCTTCTTCGTCTAGTAGCCAGTCTCGATTGTTGGTGTAGTGTCTGCTGGATCTTGTATCCAAAATCCATTTTTCAGCTTCGTCTCCTTGTGTTGACAGCATGAAGTGCACACGCGACTTGGTTCCATCAGTTTTCTTGTCTTTGTTCTTGTAGTAGCAGTCTTCCGTCTTGTGATTTGTTTTCTTGCAATGGTCACACTTTTTCTTGGTGTTTCCTGCATAATTCACGGTCGGTTTGCGGTGGTCTTTGCGCAGTATTTCTTCGACAAACTCGATCAATTCGCCGGTTTGTCCTCTGAAATCGGTGCGATTGAGGTTCACCCTTGGCACGAGCATTGGCTTGAGCTCTGGGACCGCATAGTTGACGATATTTCCTTGGATCATCTTCTCGGATTCTTGAGTAACTTCTTGGAGTGCGCAGAGATACATGTAATGCTCTCGCCATCTTCTTATTTTGACTTCATCTCTTCCACGTCGAGTTGCGGCGCTCTCTTCTTGTGCTCACCTTCATTTCTCGCGCGAATCTGGGCTGCATTTGACGCAGCAGGATCTTCACGTGGCGAAGTCGCGGGATCTTCTTCCTTGGTCTCTTCCAGAGCATCGCGATTTGGGCTCATAACCGGTTCGATAGGCACATACAACGTCGGTCCTTCGTCTTCGTTGTTCATGCTGCAGCGAAAGATGTCGTAGCGATTGCCTCAGAGTCGAATCCTTGGAGGGGGAAGATCTATCAACGTTTGTAGGAAAGATCTGAAGTGATATTTAGAACCAAAGTCAATTTGATATCTAGCACACTGATGCGTAAGTACGAATGAAAAGTTTTACAACTAACAACCAACAGATAGATAAGTTGGCAGTTCACTTTTCAACACCGTGAAACCAATGGTCAATCGTTTTGCAAGGTGATGAAGCCTTCTTGGACAGGCATCATGGATGGAATCATTGGCAGGATGAACTAAAGCAAGCAAATCGAGGGTTGCTAGCGCCAAGCCAATGCGGCACAGCAGCGTGTCATTTCATTCGTGTTTGAATGCGGAGTTCTTGTGCCGTCCACTCTTGGATGGTGATCGCCGCATCCTAAAATATAGCATTTGCTCGCAGAGAGCAAAAAGCACGAAAGCATTGCTATGATTTTTAACAGGTTTCCCTCCCAAGCTATTCCTCCGCATGTATCATAAGTTCAACATGCCGGATCGAAAACTGAAAAAAACTCATCTCTGTTGAGCGCTTGACAACAGTCGTGTTTTAAACAGAAGAGGATCGAGAGCTGGTGGCACCAGCTCTGCACCAACCTGGTGTGGATCACCAGATGAACAAGAAAGATTGCACAAACTAGTCCAGCATGACGGCGCAGTTGAGCCAATGTCACAAGACCAAAAGCAAACGGAATGGAACCAAATCCATGGGTAGAAGACTCTCATTTCGCCACATCCAGTTGCTTTTTCATCCGTAACAGAGCTAGCCTAGCTCAGTGGACTGAAGCGAGCGACCAAAAAAGTGTAGGTCTCGCACCAGGAAAATGGTTGAATCGATAGACGAGACATTAAGACAGGCTCGGCACCATTGACGCACAGGCCTCACTATGACCGACCGGGTTCCTGCATGCTCTCACTGCCCAGCCTATCCCCGCCATCAACCCATCAACTGCGCTGAGTGGCCTCTCCTTTCCTCCCCGTTTGGACCAACAAATCCTCTGGACCTCTGACAAATGGCAAGTTGACTGACTTACTGGCCAAAGTGTTTGCGAGTGAGTCGCAACGCGTCGGCACCGCAGTGTCCAGTCAGATCCACCGAGTCTGATGAACGACAGGGACGTGTGCTTGCAACTTTGATGAGCTCTTTGTGTGTGGCGCTGTGTGGTGGAGTGTACCGTGTGATGGAGAACCAATGATGCGCGTGTTGCCAAGATCACGCAAGCTGACTCGGCTGGCGTCAGCGTAACTGTGCATTCTATCCCATGTGACAAAACAGGGTGCATAACCAAAAACACGCAAAACCATCACACCAGGAAAACCCTTCACACCTTGATCAGGAAAAGCCACCGCTTTCTGGCACGAGATTCTAGTTCACGGACCCGTTTTTATCAGGGACGCTGTCGCTCCTGGTCCCACTGAACATGCCTGTAGCTGAAACGGAAATGCATTTTCAGCCAATCCCATGCCGAATTTCCCGCCAGAAGCGTTCCATTTTTTGTGAACAACGGTTGGTTGCACCTCAAAAGCAAGGTTTTATGATCTCGCTTGTTGGTTTCATCGGAAAGAAACAGTTTGATGCATCGTTTACGGTACCCCTCCTGGCAATCCACGGCTGTTCAAAACACAAAACGGAAAAAGAAACGCATCCCGTTGGCGGCTCTTTGGATCTCTCGCTCTCATTCTTCAAGTCAATCGGTCGGCGACGAGAGAGGACTCGGAAGAAAAAGGAAAGGAAAGGAAAGGGAAACCCAAAAAGGAAAGAAGAAGAAGATGGCGCTACTCGATTGTCTGGCCAATTTGGTCTTCCACGACGAGGGCGAGCCGCGCGAGTTGCGGCCGCTCAAGCTGCTGTATATCTTGCAGTTCCTGGCCTTTGCCACCCAAATGTTCTTCCCGGTAAGACACCCTGCTTGCTCTCTGCAAAGCTCTCTGTAGGCAGAGGTGAGGAGGGGGCGGTGAAGCGAGAAACCACCGCGTTGTCTTGTGCGGCCCTCCCTCCCCCATCCACCCTGGTGGTTGGTAGCTTAGCTAACAAGGCCGGGTGGTGTGTGTGTGTGTGGATGTGTAGATGTTTTACGACGGACTGCACTTCACCAAGTTTGAGATTGGTGTGATCCAGACTGTGCGTTGCACCACGGGTTTCCTTGGCCCGTCCATTTGGGGCATGATCGCCGATGCGCTAGGCAACCAGCGCCGCGTGCACATTTTCTGCTGCGTGGCTGCCACGGTCTGCGCGTTCTGCATTCGCTTTGTGACCTCGTTCTGGGCTATGTGCATTCTTGTGTTCTTGTCGTTTTTGCACATTCAGCCGTCGTTTTCGTTGCTGGATCAAGTTGCTCTGTGTTGGCTCGACAAGTGCGGTGGCGAATATGGCAAGCAACGTCTGTATGGTGCGGTTGGCTGGGGTCTTGGCGGTGCATTGGTCGGTGCGGTCGTCAACGTTGGTGGCATTGAGTGGACCTTCAACATCATGCTCATTTTCTCGCTGATCTCGATGTACATTCTCATCAACTACATCCCAACCCTTGAAGATATTGACCGCATGAAGCCCAATGCCGACACCATGCGACTCAAACCAGCCGCTGCCACGACGGAAAAGGAATCGTTCTGCACCAGCTTCATGAAACTCATCACCAGTCTGCACATTGTGGTGTTCTTCTTGTTGGTGTTGATTGTCGGTGTCATGGCCGGCATCATCACGAGCTTTTTGCTGTTGTATCTGTTCAATCTCTCGCATGGCAACTCGAATCTGATTGGTATTGCCGTCTTCCTCGAAACATTTTCCGAACTGCCCGTGTTTTTCTACTCCAACGCGCTGATCGACCGCTTTGGTGAATCTGTGTGCATCCTGATCGGTCTGTTGGGCTTTGGTCTGCGTTTGATGGCGTACGTGGTGCTCAACAACCCGTGGTTCATCCTCCCAGCCGAGTTGCTCCACTCAACGACGTTTGGACTCACCTGGTCCACGTTCACTCACTACGTGTACCACGTCGCACCACGAGGCACTCAATCAACCATGATTGGTTTGTTGTTGGGCATTCAGGATGGTATGGGTGCGGGCATTGGTACACTCGCTGGCGGGTACATCTACGAAGTGAAGGGCCCCAAGACAATGTGGCTCATCACCGTGCTTGGTGTCCCACTCTCGGTGTTCTTGTTGTTGGTGTTCTCCGTGCTCTCGTCACGTGCAGCTGCGCGCGAACACAAGGGCGACTACGAATCCGTGCCAACGCTCGAGACGACCTTCAAGAGACACTCGAGCCACAACTTGGTGCATGCGCATTCCAACTCGGCCTTGAATCTCAGCAATTTGGATCTGTACGAAAAGGCCAAGTAAGTTCGCAATTGCGTGTTGTGTGGAAGAGAAAAAGACGAGGATGATGACGAAGATGATGAAGAGACGAAGAAGTGGCTGCATGTTACAGAGAGAGCGAGAACGAAAAAGAAGAGTTTTCATGAACCTGCACGTTGAATACAAATGTCTTTTGGATCTGAAGAGGTGCGCAGAATCTGTAACGGACGCTCAGTCTGACCATCGATTTCCGTTTGTAGAGGATGATCCATTCTAGCAGGTTTATAATCATGATCTGCCGTCTACGACGATTATCGGCATCAACGACAGAATTCATTTGTCAAGGTTTCAAACACCATGTCATAATGCACTGAATGAAGTCGACGGGGGCGATGGAGTTAGTTCCATCACCCCGATGGGACCAAGAAGGAGCAAACGCAAAGGGAGAGAAGCAGATTCAAAGAGCAGTCTATCGTCGGTTTCAGTCGTTTGCGTAAGCTCTGGGATTCCTAATGCTCATGGAAACCTTTGGTACCTCTTGGCCTTGTCAAAGCGTTGGTTTCATCGCAAGACGGTGAGGCCTCCAGACTTTGGACTGGTGGTGGTGGTTTCACTTGGCTGGTGGGTGAATCGTTTAGACAAGACACTTTGGCTCTTTCTTTCTCTCTCCCCATCGGCGTCTTCTCACTCTCTTGCTTGCATTCGTGTGCTCCCTCCATCTTTGGTCCAATTCTGCAACAAGTTGGTCCCACGTCAACAACATCATGGAGAAGCAGCCTCCAGGTGACGAAGTCACCAAGTACGCCACCAACCATGGCAATGATGGTGCCAATGGAGCTCGTCCCCACAAGCGCACCGCCACCACCTGGACCCACATCCGAACACTTTTGTGGAAGAACTGGGTGCTCAAGAGGCGCCATTACATCGCGTGTTTCATGGAGATTTGTCTGCCCGTGCTGTACATCATCTTGCTCAGCTGGCTCAAGACCCTTTCAACCGATGTGCATGTGCCGGCGGGGTTCAACTCGCCTGATTACGTTGACTCCAAGCACAAGGACACTGGCTCCACGTATCCTTTGACCGATAATGGGTGGGGCATCGGCTCCTGGGAACTCGACCTGCCGATGCCCTACAGCACATCACCTCGGTATGTGATGACTGAGTCCACCATGTCGGGTCTACTGATGACGTTGGGCGTCAAAACCGTCACGGAGATGATCAACCTGGATGAGTTGAATGCCAAAGGACTCACGATGCGTTGCACGGCAGCTGTGGGGCTTTCGGGCGCCGTCAGCGCCGACAACTCTTCCGCGACGGCAGTACCAGCTTCCTGCCAGGCGCATGTCATTCCCGAACGCTTAGGCATCGCGCCTGACAATGCGTTCACGCGCAAGTACTTTTTTGAGACCGTCAAGCAATGGTACCCACGTGTCGAAGTGTGCCCGTTGGTCAACATGGGAGGAAAACTTGCCATCCCATCGCTGGAGGACAGCACGATCTTCTTTGACGATGAAAAGGCCATGGACAAGTACATTCAGTCCTTTGAATACGGCCGAAGCTTTCAATCTCCAAAGCTGTATGCCGCCATCGTGTTTGACAAATTTCCCGACGATTCCTCCATCGGCACAGCCACTTCCATCGAGTACTCCATTCGCATGAATGCAACGCTACGCGAAGGTGGCCTCGCGGCCACGGTGCCTCGCACAGTCGGCGATCCACCCTTTGAGAAACCTTTTTCCAAGACCATCGACACGGCGTTTTATGGCCGCTACGCCATCGATGGCTTCATGACCTTGCAGACGCTAGTCGCGCGCTTTCTCAACTGCATGCCCGAGTGGGATGCCACCGCCAAGACCACTTCGGGTAAATGCCAGCAACCAAAAGCCGTCGCGAAGAGCGACAAAGCCATCGACGACATGCTGTTTCAGACGTACCAGGGTGATTTAATGATTCGCAACGTGCTCGACAACTTTTTCAACACGGGATACACCCAGGGCGATGTGTTTTGGAAGACTTTCGGGACCATCGACGCGATCGGCCGTGAACAATTGCTTGTTCCCCTTCGCCAGGCGCCACAGCCAGTGTATGGCTCGGCTTCGGTGATGCCGTTTCCGTTGGATGCATACTTGTCGTCACCATTTTTCAGCTACGTCTCCAACGTGTTCCCGCTCGTGTTTGTGCTCATGTACTTGTACGCCGTGTCCCGCGTGCTCGTCATGTTCATCCAAGAGAAGGAGACCAAGTCACGCGAGTACATGAAGATCTTGGGCGTGCAAGATAACACCATCGTGTTCTCGTGGTATCTGACCTACACCATCATCTTCTTCTTCGCCTGTGTGTTGCAGACCATCGCGGCCAAGGCCGGGTTGTTCGGGTTTAGCGACCCCGTCATCATCTTCCTCTTCTTCTTCTTGTTCTCACTGACGGTCATAGCCTACGGCTTTCTCATCTCGACCATGTTTTCTCGCGCAAGAACGGGCGCCATCGTTGGCATCGTGCTCTTCTTTCTCATGTACTTTGTCTCGGCCGGGTTCTCCAGTTCGTCCACGACGTCCGCCAAAGCCGGTGGGTGTCTGCTGTCACCAGTGGCGCTGACGTTTGGCATCCAGTCCATCGCCAACGTCGAGTCCACTGGTATTGGCATGAATTTCGCCAACGCCAACCTCGAAGCGGACCATTTCCGCTTTGAAATTGCGCTCTCTATGATGCTCTTGGACATTGTGTTGTACACTTTGCTGGGCTTGTATCTCGAACGAGTCATTCCGAAAGAGTTTGGCACGACCGAGAAATGGTACTTCCCGTTGTCTCCAGAGTACTGGCAGCGGCAATTTGGCTTGGGCATGAATGCTGCCGTGGCTGGTGCAGTGCCGATCATCAAAGTCGCCAGTTGCCGCGAAGACCAAAACCAGAATCCGAATCTCGAGAAAATCAGCGTGGCACAGCAGCAACAGGAACAAACCGGCGACGCACTGGTGATCCAAAACATCTCCAAGGAGTTCCCCGTCCCCGGAGGCATCAAAAAGGCCGTCAAACAAGTCACTTTGTCTATGTTTAAGGACCAAATCACGTGTTTGCTTGGTCACAATGGCGCCGGCAAGACCACGTTGATCTCCATGTTGACCGGGATGACTCCACCAACCGAAGGCGACGCGTTTTTCCACGGGTTATCCTTCAAGCGCAACATGCACAAGGTTCGACAGTCGCTGGGGCTGTGCTTTCAACACGATGTGTTGTACCCGGAGCTCACGGTGCAGGAGCATTTGCAGTTCTATGGTCGTATCAAAGGGTACACTGGCAAGTCCCTGCGAGAAGTCGTCGACACCAAGATCAAAGACGTTGGATTGACCGAAAAGCGCAAAGTCTTTTCTCGAGGGCTCTCAGGCGGAATGAAACGCAAGCTTTCAGTGGCGATTTCGCTTCTTGGAGACAGTTCGTTGGTGTTTCTGGACGAACCAACCTCGGGAATGGACCCGTACAGTCGTCGCAGCACGTGGGAAATCCTCTTGAACCATCGCAATGGTCGCGTGATGGTGTTGACGACCCATTTCATGGATGAAGCCGACATTCTTGGCGATCGCATTGCCATCATGGCCGAAGGACAGCTTCGATGCTGTGGCTCATCGTTGTTTCTCAAGTCCAGGTACGGCGCCGGGTACAATTTCACCCTTGTGAAACGCGAAAGTGGTTGCGATGAAGCCCAATTGATGGCTTTTGTCACTGGCCATGTGCCGGACGCTAAAGTGCTCAGCAACGTTGGCGCCGAAATCGCATTCCAGCTACCATTGGACAGCGTCTCGAGCTTTGCGGATATGTTTGAAGAGTTGGATTCGTCCCTGACGGAGCATGGCGTGTTGTCGTATGGCATCTCGGTGACGACCATGGAAGAGGTGTTTATAAAAGTGGCAGAAGCGGAGGATGCCGACCACCAGCACACCCTGAACAAGGAAGCTGGGTCGCCATTGAAGCCACACATGAAGCCGACGCCGGCTGCCAAAGGTCCTTCCATCGAGAACTTGACTGGCTGGAAGCTGTTCGCAGTCCACGTCAAAGCGCTGTGGCTCAAACGCTTTCGGGTGGCCAAACGAGACAACAAAGTGGTGATCTTCAGTGCGTTGCTTCCCATCGTGTTGCTCGCCACGGGACTGGGCTTGTTGATGGGCAGCACGTTGACGACGCCGGACCCCAAGCTCGGATTGACCTCGTCCAAATTCCAATTGTACAAGGACATGACGACGCCATTCTACTGTGAACTCGACCAAAACGACTGGTGCACGTCAACGATGGCCCAAGTGCCAAAGAGTGACGCCATCTCGTCCAAAGAATTTGGCTCGCCGCCGCTTTACGACAGCACCACGCCGGTCGTGTTTGGCGCCAAGTATTTGAACCCGCCCATCGATCCAAGTGGCACCAGTGGATACTGTGTTCGCTTCAGTGAGATGGTCTTCCAACGTGCATTTGGCTCTGCGACGACCGAAGCGGTGGCCAAGGCCCAATACGGCGGGTTTCTCGTGTACGCCAATGAGTCGGCCAATGTGTTTGGCTACGCGACGTTTATCAATACCACTGCGACCCACGCTGCGCCGATTCTCAAGAACGACATGGACCAGGCGCTGTACCGCGTCATGGCCAAAGACAAAGATCCTCGGGCAGCAACAACGATCACCTTGAAGGTCAACAACTACCCGTTGCCCATGACATCCACCACCAAAGCCATTTTCAGCTCTTTCTTGTCCTTTACCGCGTGTTTGTTCATCCCGATCGCCTTTGCCTTCTTTCCAGTGTCCATTGTGGTCTTTTTGGTCAAGGAAAAACAGGCCGAACACAACTCCAAGCACCAGCAATTGGTTTCTGGCGTCAGTTTGCCGGCCTTTTGGATTGCCAACTATCTCTGGGATATCTTGTTGTACAGCACCAACTTTGTGGCGGCCATCATTTTGATCAAGGCGTTTGATATCTCCGTGTTCACTGGTAACAGTGACTGTATGAGCTGCACTTCCGCCACGTTCCCTTCCGTCGTGTTGATCTTTGCATTGTTTGGCTTGGCGATTGCGCCAATCACCTACATCATGTCATACCTCTTCAAGGAGTACGCGTCGTCGTTGATCTACACTATCATGATCAATTTCTTGCTGGGCATCGTGCTCATGATCATGTCCTTCATTCTCGACCTTTTTGAAAGCTCCAAGACCCCCAACAAGTACCTCAAATACCTCTGGCGGTTGTCACCGCTCTACAATCTAGGCACCGGGTTGCTCAATTTGACCATGCAAGAAATGAAATACAACTTTGGTTGGCTTGGAGACCTACAGAAGAAGCCGAGTCCGTTGAAATTGGACACTATGGGATGGGAAGTCATCTTTCTGGCGTTGGAGTCGTTCGTGTTCATGCTCGTTGCCATCGGCATTGACTATTTGTTGAGCTTTCCCAAGATCAAGGCCGCCGTGTTTCGCGACCCACGCATTCAGGATACCCCGTATGAAGACGACGAAGACGTTGCCCGGGAACGGGAACGCGTGCTAGCTGGAAATGCCGATTCGGAAGCCGTCGTGCTCAAGAAAATCCGCAAGGTGTATTCGGGCAAAAAAGTGGCCATCCAAAGCGTCTCGTTTGGTCTGCCAAAAGGTGAATGCTTTGGGTACCTTGGCATCAATGGCGCCGGCAAGACGACGACGATGAAAGTGCTCACTGGCGACATTCTGGCGACTTCAGGAAGTGGCCGACTGGGAGGCTTTGATATTCTCACCCAACAGCTTCAAGTTCGACGTCTGATCGGGTATTGTCCTCAGTTTGATGCGCTCTTTGAGCTTTTGTCTGTTCGCGAACATTTGGAACTGTTTGCCGTGATCAAGGGCGTGCCTCAGAACCAAGTGAACCAAGTGGTCAAAGACCTCATGAACCAGATGAACCTCAACGACTTTGAGAACAAATTGGCCGGCACTCTGAGTGGCGGCAATAAACGTAAACTGTCGGTGGCGATTGCGCTGATCGGGTCCCCTCCCATCATTTTCCTCGATGAACCATCCACCGGCATGGACCCCGTGTCGCGACGCTTCATGTGGAACGTGATCGCCGACATTTCGACCCAACGCAAAGAATCGACGATCATCCTGACGACCCACAGCATGGAAGAATGCGAGGCGCTGTGCACCCGTGTGGGCATCATGGTGGGTGGCAGATTGCGGTGTCTGGGGAGTGTGCAGCACTTAAAGAATCGTTTTGGCAACGGACTGACCATTGAGATCAAGCTGGATGCAGCACCAAACGCCGAAGTCGAAGCGCGATTGCTCAAGCACTTTGGGTCGACCGACATTCCAAATTTCACGCGAGCCGACTTGAAAGCCAAATGTGAAGCACTTGGCAATGCCGCGTGGGTGGAAAGCATCACCGTCAGCCATGCCACTGGCTACGCGATCGACGCCGCTTTGGAACGAGACACTTTTGTGCGACCACACGTGTTTTGTGCCTGGTGGATCGGTGAAGAACGCTTTCATCAGCTGGATGCCTTCCTGCAGACTTCGTTCGGTGCCGACAATGTGCGATTGGTTGAACGTCAAAGTGATTTGTGCCATTACAAACTCACGCAGAAGACCTCGTCAACCAGCAGCCAGGGACTGAAACTCGCCAAAGTGTTTCGACTCATTGAAAACGCCAAACAAGAACAGCATATCCGCAATTATTCAGTGTCCCAGACCACACTTGAACAGATCTTCAACTTTTTTGCGGCCCAGCAGAACGAGGAGAAACGAGTGGCGAGAGGCATGGTGGCAGGATAACCCTGGCTAACTAGACAGCACAGCGTGGACTTTGTGCAGGTTTGGTGACAGGAAGCATCAGCACCCACTGCCTCTCGCATCCAATGCACATGATTGTTCGTTTTCTTCCTTGCTGTTCAAAACACACAGGTCTTTGTAGTATTGCGGGGCTGTCGGTGATTTGACGTCGATGTGCGCTAGCTCATGGCAAAGAACAACAAGACTTAGCAAGCGTTCGTTGCTTGCGGGAAAAAAAGTGGTCGCCTTCGGGTCAGTTTGATGGTGCAACAAGACTGGGAAACTCGTTGGCGGATGGCAGCAAGTGCAGTGCATGAGCCACTCGGCGAGGGCTGCTCTCCTACAGGAAAACAGAACGTAGTTGGGATGAAGCTGGTGGTGTTGCGAGCTCCATGGCAGCACGTGCAAGTCCTGCGCCACTACTGGAACCCCCCATGACAGTCAGCCCGCATCTGACAAGTCAATGCAAACTTCTGGTTGTTCAACTCACTCATTCACAACTCACATTGCGCTATTGATGACCGCTCGGTCTCATCCCTTCTCTACGCTTTTCTCTCTCTCTCTCTCTCTCTCATTCCCAATGGTCTTAATCCATTCGCCTCCCGTTCATCGACTACAGCTTCGACGGGAAGTAGTCCTGGTACACCGTGAACCCGCCCGAAATGTTGCGAGCATCAAAGCCATTTTGACGAAGCAGACGCGTCGCGTAGTACCCACGTTGACCCACGGCACAGTACAC
>JAMFLO010000641.1:0-13942 GCA_027475765.1 Paralagenidium karlingii
ACTCAACCGCCCGTCATCCCTTATTCGTCTCAACACTTGGCCTTGGGTTGGTGGTAACGGTGAATGCAAGTCAAATTCTATAGCTCTTAGAAAATAATACGTGTATGATATCAATGAACGCTAGAGAATTCACCTTTTAGGGATTGTCAGGGACCTGTTAAACTGGATGAGCCGCTAACAAACCATGTGTGGGATTCCTGCATACGAGAAATCCAGCAGATTGTCAAAGCCTGTCTCTTTGTCTCGTGGTGAGCATGTAATGGGTAACAGCCCAAGCGCAGAATGCAAATCATTTGCGTTACTTGGTGGTGACACACACACATACACACAGCGAGAGAGTTCATATAGCACTTATGGTTGAGATGGATGGTACCGATAGCAGCTCAATAGACAGGTCCAAAGATGTTGTAGGTGCACGAGAGCTGCGCAGTGCCGTCACCAGTGCCATCCATCCAAAGCACCTGCGCAAACTCATGCTGCAGTCTTGAATGGGAAGGCGATTTGCCCAGCGCCTTGTGCAGTAAATCTTTGCCAGTGATCTCCACAAACAAGGCAGCGCTTTCTGAAGTCATTTCGTGCACTGCACCATTGACCAATGCGTTCATTTCTTGACTCAACGCTTGAGGCAACTCGGCATCCTCGTGACAAACGACTGAATCCTCCAACTGGGGTGCTAACTGTTTGCTCTGGCGAAGATGGAGTCCCAATGCTTGGTTTGGTGCTGCCGCTCGTCTTGGTCGCAGCTCTCTTTTCTGTTGCTTTGAGGGGTTGGCATCGTCTTTCACTTATACTGGGGTCGACGCCTTCCTTTGCCGTTTTTTGCGCGCTTGGGAAGCGGTTCGCGCTGATTTCCTGGTGAACACTTGTCAAGTTCTTCTTGGCGTCTGGTCCCACGTTGTTCTCTGACGCCGAGTCCCATATCCTTCGCTTCAAATAGAAGCACCTGCTCACTAAAGTGCGAATTATCCTTTCCCTATTGGCACTTGATGGGGTCGGAGAACATGGAAACGTCTGCACCGGCGGCTTCGACGGCTGCTTTGAAGAGTTCCAGCAATGAAATGAAGAAGACCCCAGTCCCATCCAAAGACAAATCCTCTGCTTCTTCCTCCGCTGCTGCTGATCGCATTCAGCAATTGCTCGCTCGCATCGTGCGACTTGAACAACGCGGCGCCATCTCCAAGGCCGATGCCACCAGTCTCCGTCAACAAATCCATCTCTGTCCCAACTGCGATGTCCACGCGGTGGAGAAGCGACTGGGTCAGCTCATGCTGCGGTGGAATCCGTACCACCAGGAAGAAGACTCGCCTTCGTCACCCGTGATGGCGCCGGCGATCAAAGAGTCGGACTCGACAGGCCGCAAGCACCAACAGCAACCGTACCACACCAAGATTCCTTCTTCTTCTTCTTGTTCGTCCTCCACTTCTCCTGACGCCAAATCCACTGGAAACACAGCGTCCACGCCGATGCGACTAAATTTCTATCAGATTTTGCAACTAAACGACCCACCAACTGCCAGTGCTGCTCAAATCAAACGACAATTTCGTAAACTCGCGCTGCTGCTGCATCCAGACAAGAAACAGCAGCAGCTGGCCGCAGCAACTTCTTCTACATCTGCTTCTTCGAGTTCTTCGGCTACTGCAGCAGAAGCCACTGCATCAACCGAGGAGAAAGAACAGCCAAAAGACGAAGACAATGACGACAACGAAACAGTCTCCACCCAAATGGCGCTGGACATGGACCAGAGCAAACTATCTCGCCAGGATTCCACGCAGTTTGCAAGGCTTCGACTCGCGTACGAGACATTGATTGACCCCGAGACCCGAAAACAATACGACTTTCGGCTCGCCAATTCCAACGCATCGCCACGAACCACCTATGTGGAAGGAATCCCAGTCAAAGATCAGATCAAACTCGAGGCTGCTCCAGACTTTGCTTCTCTTGAATGGATGGCGCGTGTCAAACATAAGATGGATGTCATGGATCGATTGGCCGAGTGGGGCAAGTTGCTCGGTATTTCCCCTATAGAAATGCGCTTTGAGACAGGTGAACCGTGTGTTGGTAAGAAATGTGGCAAAATCGTCACGATGGATCGGGATCTAGAGTGTATTGGCTCGTTGAGACGACGAGTGTATGTGTGTTTGCTGCACAAATACGTTCATGCATGTGATGCGTCCTGCACCAGCGAGAATATGGGTCAGAGCATGGGGTTTGATGAAAGAGTGTGTGAAATGCGCGCCTTCTGGCTTGTACAGAGCTGGTTGTACGAACAAATTCATGCACCAATTCATACTCAGCCACAATCTCCCAATCAGGCTCAGTCATCTCCACAGCCCAACCAGCAACACAATAGTCAACGAAGTCCAGCGCTACTGACTTCTGGAGTTCAACTAGGCGATGCGCTTCACACGTTTCGTGTGAAAGACTTGGCAAAATGTCATCAAAACTGTTCCGCGAAAGACTTTGAGTGTCTCGAGCCTGGTATATTCGTCTGTCGGCATCATGGCGCGCCGCACATCTGCACATTTGACCAGTGTGATCGGAAAAAGTTGACGTCCAACCAAAGATTTGTGTGCCAAGTGAGCCAGAAAGAGTATGGTTTTCATGTGGAAGAAGCCGGCACAAGTGTTCGCGTGCGTGAAGTGCGCTTTCAGAGCAAAGATGGTGAGAGGAGAAGCGTGGAGATGGAGGTTCCCACTTTTCTTCCTTTAGGTCAAACTACTGGGTACTTACTCGAAGAGACAGGTCGAGGTGCAAAGCACCCACGGCCTTCTGCCAGTGATCCGCACTTGCTCAAACGAAAGCGATCTATCATTGATCGTCAAGCGGAACCAACCTGGAAACGAGCTCGACCTGGGATGACGAATGCTGGACGTGTTCGCTTGGAGACAAGACTGGAACATTTTGAGCAGCGAACTGCAGGCTTTTACGTGTACTTGAAGCTCCCCATGGCTGTTGCTTCACTTCCCAAGGTGGCTTTGGAATTGCAGGACCAGCAAGACCTTTTGCAAGTGTGGGTGCTCGGAAGTTACTCAGTGAACGCCATCAAACTTGTGATTGAAGATCTCGCTGAAGTGTCCGTGTGGGAACAGCAGATCATCTGGGGTGATACGTTGATTGGCGAAGGTGATGATGAGCATTTGACGTTGGATGCCCAAGGGATTAAGGATGGCTGTGTGTTGGAGTTGCGGTTGCACGAGGATTGCCCTCTTTTGATGGCGGCTTGGCAGGGCAAGACAACGCAGCACGGCGCTTTGGACAACCAATGTGGCATTGGATACTCCACCCTGCAGATCTCCAAAGAAGCTCAAGAAGACCTTGAGGAGGAACAAGAAGAGTTGCTTGAACAGGAAGCGTTGCTGACCATGCAGAACCAGAATCGGAGTCAGCAAAACACTGGCGCGTTAGTGACCAAGGAAGTGCTGCAGTTTGATACTCCTTCAAGTCTGCCTCGTTTGGTCGGTATGGTGCCATTGGCAAGTGACCACAAGCGTCCATTGCTCAAACTTGAAGAGTCGAGGACCGAGGATGAGATTAAGAGGGAGCTTCCTGAAGTGAAAGCATTCCTGGAGGAGGAAGACGAGCCACGACCTCTGGCACCACCTGCACCTGCTGGTCTGAGACCGCTCAAAAAGCCAATCAAAACGGAAGCATGAACAAGCTTTGAATCGGCACTATCATACGGAATGTCACCAAACAGGTTCAGAATACGATTTCACTGGGAGAAGGAGCGTTGGCTCCGGGCTTGATCGAGTAGGTCAACGTAGAATCCTTTGCAGCTCTCGAACAAGGCCATCGTGATGGCGGTAGAAGGCGCATGGAACGCAATTCGAGCTCCTGCACCTTTGAAAAGCGCGTGGATGCCTTCTTGGCGAACGATTTTGACGAATCCGTCTTTGACTCCAGAATAATGCCACGAAGACGATGCGCTTCCAGCAGCAGCAGCCGTTGTACCCCGTTGAACCTGTATATGACGTTTGTCTGAGGTGCAATCTATGGAAAAGTGTGGAACTCCATTGTGGAACGAACCTGCAGCCGCAGCTTGACAAGATCAAACGGATTGGTCAGGAGCGAGGCCAAAGCCCCCGCTGCCGCTGCACTGTTGGATGAAAACACAAAGTCAGTCCCGGAAACCGAAAAGGCTTCAGTTGATATGTGCGTTCCTTCTATCTCTATCTCACCTCGCCAGTGTTGCCTGGGCATTGAGCTGCTCTGTGTGAAGACTCTGCTGCAGAATCTGCTTGTTCTTCTCGTAGAACAGGAAATATAATGCTGAGAACGGTCCAAACGATAGTAATGTGGCGCCGTATCCTCGATACAATCCAGGCAGTTTCTCATGCTTGGTAATGTTGGCTACCGCATGCCAAGTGCTGCGGTAGTACACGCCCACGCCTCCGCCTGCTGAAGGATTTGGTTGGTACCGAACTTGCATGCGCTCTTTGATGACATCAATCGGCACCCAGAGTACACACGAAACAGCTTCTGCGATCATGCCACTGCTCAAATACAAAAGGGCAGGGCTCGACGCCATAAACTCGGACGAAGACAAGGCGTCTTTGGCAGTCTATTCGGCACATGCAGATGAGAACGAGAGGCTGAAAACGAAGGAAACAAATCGCACAATAACAACCAAGAGAGCAAATCACTGAAATGTACCTCGTACGAAGTCAAATACAGGCATGTTGCCGGTGCGGAACCGATCATGCTCACGCCAATGCCGCGATACAGACTGCGAACTTGCGCCAGGCTACAGTCAGCACCCCCACACAGACAGTCACATGACATGCTGGATGAGGTGCAACGCAAACATGGTGAACGAATCAAGCGTCAAGCACTCTTACGAGAAGCCACGAAACAGCTGAGAGGGCACCAATCGGTGCTTGTGGGGACGCACTGCTGTGTTGGCCTGCATGACGCTTGGTGAGCAGACGACACGTCATATCTGCAACGTCCGCGACAGGGTTTGCCATACCTGAAGTCGCGCTTTCATGGTGTCAAGCGGATGGCAAAAGATGCGACCCACAAGCCCAGCCGTTGCGCTTCCCTGTCACAAGCAATGGCAACATGCATGAGCACATCTTTCCACGCCAGGATCCGTGCAGGTGCGTTCAACGAAGTGTCCGTTCACGCTGCCCCCTCTCTAACCCGATAGCAGCAAACAACAGCAATAGAAGCCCCAACAGGATCCAACTGCCAAAGGCAACTTGGTCCGACGTTGCTGTCTGTCCCATTGGACAGAGGAAACGAAAGAACGCACCAAAAGCGTCGGCAGACTCTCGAGACGGCGACCTTCTTCTTCAGCCATTTTGACAACCCACTTCAGTACAGTTACTGTAATGACGTTGTGGTACAGTAGTACCTTCCACGGTTTCTACCGCCCTTAGCGATCCCGAACACAAAAGAATGATGTGTCCGGGAGCTCGAACACACGTCGGACAGCGGTAGGCATTCACATCTAACAGCTAGCTATCAACGTATCCGGTTCGTGAAGCTGATTGGATTGGATCAATTGCAAAAGGCAACTCACTCAGTATGCTGGCTGGTCGACGCGTGGGCTTTTCCGCGCAGTTTCGTGCGATCGTTTCGCGGCGGTCATTGAATTCCAGTCAAATTCTCTGCGATGGGTTACAAAAAAGACAATTTGCATCCAATTCAGGCGCCAGCAACGCCGGTGGCGGCATTCCAGGCGACTTTGTGTGTCATTTGCGTGACGTTGGCGTGTCCATTGCGGGTGGCAAAAAGCTCTTTGAACACGTGTCGCTCGGGTTTCTTCGTGGCGCCAAAATCGGTGTCTTGGGCTCCAATGGTAGTGGCAAATCCACGCTCATGAAAGTGATTGCTGGCGTGCGTCGAGACTTTGACGGCGAACGCTGGATCAAACCAGGCGTCAAAGTTGGGTATTTGCCACAGGAACCCGTGCTTGATGCCAACAAGAACGTGTTTGAGAACATCATGGACGGTTTGAAAGAGAGCCAATCGCTGTTGGACCAGTTTGACCAGATCTCCATGCAAATGGGTGAGCCAGATGCCGATTTCGAGGATTTGCTAGAGAAACAGAGCAAACTACAGGACCGCATTGAGCAGTTGGACTGCTGGAACCTCAACCATGAAGTGGAAAAAGCCATGTATGCCTTGCGTGTGCCGCCTGGAGACAGCGATGTCACGGTTTTGTCAGGTGGAGAAAAACGTCGCGTCGCGTTGTGCCGATTGTTGCTGGAGAAACCCGATATGCTGTTATTGGATGAACCCACGAACCATTTGGATGCTGAATCGGTTGCTTGGCTTGAAGAATTTCTGCTGAACTACAAAGGAACTGTGCTGTCCATCACTCATGACCGCTATTTCCTGGACAATGTGGCTGGTTGGGTGCTCGAACTGGATCGAGGCGAGACCTTTGCCTATGAAGGCAACTATACCACGTGGCTCGAGAAAAAGGCCTCACGTCTCAACATGCAACGCAAGAGCGACGCCAACAGAGCCAAGCAGATTGCCAGTGAAATCGAATGGTCGCGAGCACACCGAGGCAACAAGAAGGCTGACAAGGCACGCCAAAAGCGTCTGGAAACCATGACAAATCGGGGCAGTGGTAGCGGCAGTGGACGTCGCAGTCGCGTGGAAGAAGGCCAGATTGTGATTCCTCCAGGACCTCGACTTGGTGATAAATGCATCAAGGTGAGCAACTTACGCAAGGCTGTGGACAATGGCACGCGCGTGCTGTTCAGCAACCTGAGCTTCGAGATTGAACCGAATTCGATCGTCGGCATTGTCGGTGGCAACGGAACTGGCAAGAGTACGCTGTTCAACCTGATTGCTGGACTTGAGAAACCCGATGCAGGCCAAGTGACACTGGGAAAGACTGTTCGATTGGGGTTTGTGAGTCAGAGCCGTGAGGAACTGCAGAACAAGAACACTGTGTACGAGGAAATCTCGCACGACAACGAGTACATTGACATGGGCGGCGTGCAAGTCAACACAAGAGCGTACATTGCGGCATTCAATCTGCGTGGCTCCATGCAGGAGAAACGCATCATGTCTTTGTCCGGAGGCGAACGCAATCGCGTGCATTTGGCCAAAATGCTTCTCGGTGGACACAATGTCATCATGCTGGATGAACCGACCAATGATCTGGATGTGGACACCTTGCGATCTCTGGAGAACGCCTTGGTGGACTTCAACGGGGTCTCGATGGTGATTTCCCATGATCGATGGTTCTTGGACCGCATCTGCACCCACATCCTGGCGTTTGAGGGCAATGGCCAAGTGCGTTTCTTTGATGGCAATTACTCCGAGTACGAGAGAGAAAAAGCAGCACTTCAAAAGGCCAAGGCATGAGTGTTGTGAGTTAGCTTTAGCTTGACAAGAGGAGAGGTCATCGAACACCACGAGAATTTCATATCAACACCTTTGAACGGACAGGCCTCGAGCTGTAGTATAGTTGAGCAGAACCCATGCCAATTCTCATCGCATTCTCATGAAGCGAACAAAGTGGTTGTCTGCGACCAGGACCTGACGAGACACCGTGTCCCACAGCACATCTTTGACGACCTGATCCAGAGCTCCACGGCTCTTCATGGCAAGGGGGCTGTGATCTGCATCGCTTGCACCACTGATTCCAATATCGTACAGCCAAATGGCTTGGTTGGGATATGCAGAGCCTCCAGTGGCGACGAAGCGCCCATCAGACACAAAACTCGGATGGAAATACATTCGAGTCGTCGCCACGGTGTGGCCCTGGAGTCTCCACAGTGGATTATCGGGTTTGCGTAAATCATGCAGACAGATGATCCCGTCAAAGCCCGAACTGAGCAGCATATTGTTGTCGGTTGGGTGCCATTGTACTCGATTGATCGCGTTGGAGTGAGTGTCTTGGATGCAAATGACCTCACTGGCACTTGATTTCCCATCGAAGATGCGAACGGTGCGGTCGTTGCCGCAGGATCCAAGCAACGTCACAGACGTTGGAGAGATGGCGACGCTCTTGACGACCCCAAGATGGCCCGAAAAGTGCTGAACACTGACCAGATACACAGACAATCGCATCAGTCTTCTGATTACATTCGGATGCGACTTGACAGAGACACGGCATAGCCTACCGTTTGATTTCACCATCGCGCACAGTCGTGAGTGCCACTGAAGAGTCCTTGGAGCAAGACGCGACACGGTCGCCCATCACGTCAAGTGCGAAAATGCCTCGGCGATGAAGATCTGTATTGGATCGAGCAATGCAAGTGGCTTTGACTGGCAGGATACTCTCCTGGCCCTTGACCGACGTTCCACTCTCCTCCACACTCAAGCGCCAGAGTTTGACAAGTCCATCGTTCGCAGAAGTGGCCAGTACGTCGGGAGCCTTTTCGAAGCCGAACCTGACGGAAGAGACCCAGCCATTATGTGCACGGAAGCTCAGCTTCGGCTCAAAACCTTGAGAAGCAGCCAAAGATTCAGGCTGCCGATGAGAAGCGGTGGTCAATGCATTGTCTGAAAAGCAATAGAGGGACACAAAGCCTTGCTGACCGCCAGTGGCCACAAATCGCACGATTTCAGTTGCATTCGTTTGCGTGTGAGCCGTTGACACACTCATCGAATAGATGGTGGCATCACTGTGCAAACGAATCGCGTGTGGATCATAGCGAAAACCGAACTCGGAAGGCGTGGAATCCACGCATTTGTCATTTCGTTGTTGGCAGTCGTACCGCAACACACTCGCGTCGTTGAGATCGAGCCTCTCGGCCTGCTGCAGGGCTTGCGCTTGTTGGTTGTGGGTTTGGCTCAACGATTTGTTGAGTTTGACCGCTTTGACATAATCGGTGTCCTGGTGGACGTCTTTTTGCCGTTTTTTGAGCGCAACTTCGTTTAGACTGGCCGGAGGATGCTTCTGCTCCCGAATTCGTTTGGAAAAGCGCGAAGGGTTCACTGGGGGTTTGTCTGTAAGTCGCTTGCGGTCTTGGCGTCGAGGTCTGGTGGAAGAGCTACTCAACGTTGCTACTGAGTGTGGATTTGCGAAAAAAATACCTGATGCGTTTGATGGAGTCGCGATGGAAGCCAGGGCATTGCCGAGTCTGGCTTGAGGAAGCTTGAGCTGCTCCAGAAACCGTCGATTGGCTTCGATTCTCTCCAGTCTCCTACGTTCATACTCGGACAGACCATCCGCTGAAGAAGCAGTTATAGTACTGATTGTTGCCTGGCTTGCAATCTTTGATTCTACCGCAGTTGGTGGCTTTTGTGGCGTTGACGAGCAAGGAGTAGCAATATCACTGGTCTCGGACGAGGATGAGGACGATACATCACTGGAATGGATTGCTTGATGGTTCTGTGGTGCCTCTGCAATTTGGGAAGTGATCGGCACCTTGTTCGGAAGCGCTGGTTGTTGGCTTGTGGTTTGATCGTTTTGTGGACTTGAAGTCGTCTCAATTGGTTTGAAAAAGCTCAAAATGTTGACGGTTGGTGCCTTTTCACGCGATGGTTTGCGAGCCATTCTCCCATCCCATCATTTCATGAGGGTTTTGATAAGGATCCCGATTAAGTGCGAAGATGTTGATCGAAGGAAGTAAATAAGGCAACATACAATAACGCCACTCGAGCAACATTATCAAGTGGGTGTTCCTGTTGATGGGATCACTGATGAATCCATCAAGTGTCGCGTTGCCGCCAACGTGCACAAAGCTTGCGCCATCCGCACGCAAACAGCAGACGCATCATTTCCACCAGTGTTACCAAGTCAATCACAAAGCCAGGGCGGCGATGACAAAGTTTCATTGTGCAATACACACATTCACGCCGTGGAAGTTCAGTGGTTGATGCGACAACTTTGATGGGGATGACGATTCCGCCACCTGCTGCTGTCGCGTCCATTCAATCACTCCCCCACGGAACCAATCACATGGTCTCAGCATACTTTCCAGTGCACTGTAGCATCGCAGGTCCAAACAGATGACTGTGTACAATACTTACCGCCGTCGTCTCCGCCAAAAAGAATGGATGAGAGACAAACCCATGCGCTCATGCGCTACTGTCAGAATCAGGTCCACGCCCACTGCTGCTTCCATGACTACAGTATTTATATTCTATACTCTATCGTCGGCGATCCCTTGAATCTCTTTTGACTCAGACTAACAGGTGGGGCATCCATCTTCACTGCCCAGTGGCGCACGAAAATGGTAGCCACATGAACAAGAAGGAGACACCCACCACAAAGCAAAAGTGAGTGAAACCATGGCGTCTTCGATCGTTTGATGCTTGGAGACAGCCACAACGGACTAATGACCGCATTAGTCCGTTCACGATTCCGACGTGGGAATCTGACGTGAAATCGGAATTCTAGCAACACATACCGTACGCGCTGCGACCTTTTGCGACCTTGTGGTCCCACCCTCAACAGCCAATCAGAACGCTCCATTTCGGTACAGCGCAACTGATTCTCCATGAACCTACCAGTCAGTGCGCTACAGGGCGGCGACCGACGAGGGGGGAACCCATGACTGACGTGGTGATCCATCAATTCTCGACTTGCGTGGTGCAGCACAGAGCTCCCCAGGGAGTGGATCGTGATCGCCACGACTTGCGCTGTCTTTTGAGCTACTGGGCATCATGAGTCTGGCTCTGGAGCACGAACACGAGCAGGAACTGGCAGAGGCAGCTTTGGTTGTGCCGCGCCCCAGTGACGAAGATGGCTCCGCGAGTTTCTTTCGAGATATCAAAATGGCATTCTCGCAAGCCATGCAACCCCTAGAAGAGCCGGAAACTCAAGATGTTGACGATCTCCAAGAGCCACTGGAGCCGCGAGAGCCACCACAAGAGGCTCATTCACTGACTCGATCGGCATCCGACCTCACGCTGACACCAATGGAGTTGAAGCCTACGGGTCGCAAATCTCTGAATGTGAGCGCCATGGCGTTCATCCAACAAATCGATCGGATTGAAATCAATTCGCTGGTGTTTTCCGAGCAAAAAGGCAAAATGATGTTCCAGGTGGACGTGTTTTTTCGCCACGAAACCAATCGCATTCCGTCCAACCAGCGCCAGTACCGCCATCACCACCAGGTCGCAAGTTCAACGTTGACCCGCACAGGGGACCTCGAGAGGCTCACTCGCACCAATTCGATGGAAGCTTCTCCAGCTGCAATCGACCAGAACCAAGAACCGCATCTGCAGGTGCTGCGGACGTTCTCGCAATTTGTGAATCTGCGACGCGACACCATCGCGTTTTGCGGCAGCAAAGCACACTTGTCGTGCTACCACTGCATTGACTTCGACAATTATTTGATACTGCACCCGCTACAGCCCAACGGCTTGGCCAAACTCTTGACATGCAATCGTATCAAAATGCTGGTCAAGGTGCGTCAGAGGATGCTGCAAAAGTACCTAAATCAACTGGTCCAATTCGCCAAGGACCATGAAAAAGGACCAAATGGACCAGTTGTAGGTCGTCAACGCTTTGGATCGCCTTGCGCCGGCATGGAGAAGCTGCCGATCTTCTTGGAAAAGTTTCTTCGTGACAAGTGAATCCAAGGTCGAAAGGTCCTCCGCCATCGACCAATCAATAGAGTAGAGCTAAACCCAGCCTTTTGGCCAGGAAAAGGTGATTGAGTCATTGTAACAATCGTATATGTATGTCTTTGTGCGCTGTTTGTGCCTGTGGAACCAGAACTGATTGTGTGTGTGATGCTATTCCTCTTCTTCGTGGCACTTCTTGAAGCCTCTTCCTCAGAATCCAAGTTGGTGTTTCACTGCATCCGCTATTACTCTTGCGGCTCGCTGCACTTCTTCCAATGTTGTAAACCGTCCAACGGAGAGTCGAAGCGTGCCTCGAGCAAATTCCTCGGGCATGCCCATGGATTGCAGCACATACGAGATGTGTTCTTGATCGCCACTGTGACAGGCCGACCCGGCGCTCGCATACACCTCGTTTTCAATGGCTGGACATCATCAAAGCCTGTCAGAGTCTGCTTCTCGGTCAGCATTTCCACAGTCGCTTCATACCTGGAAGCACTTGGGAGGCGCGAACTCCTTTGAAACTGATGCTGAGGGTGTTGGGGAGTACATGCTCGGGGTGTCCGTTCACGCGGTACTCAATACCTGTTCCTTCAATGTGGCTCTTGATGCCTTCAAGCAAAGCCATTTTCAGTGAATGCAGCTTCTTCTCATATTGGTCCAGGTTGTCATGGATCAGTTCACAGGCTTTGCCCAGCGCCACGTCAAACGCGACATTCTCTGTTCCTGCGCGTTTGCCAAATTCATGATTGGCGCCGTGAATCAGTTTGTCCGGCACACTCGCTCCTTGGCGCATGTATAGCGCGCCGATTCCTTTTGGCGCATAGAGCTTATGGCCCGCAATGGTCAGGAAGTCCACGCCCATGTCTTGCACTGAGACACGCGTTTTGCCGATAGATTGGCTCGCATCGGTGTGCACCAGGATGGGGTCTTGCTGATTGCAGAGTGGATGGGTCTTAACGGCTTGTACAATCTCGCGGATGGGTTGGAGGGTGCCAACTTCGTTGTTGGCGTGCATGATTGTCACCAGAAACGTATTGGGGCGAATCGCGTTCACGACATCTGCAGTTGGCCAGCTCTAGCGTCAGTGCCAACCAACACGTACACACATACATAAAGGTGATGGTGCAACGCGCAACAAGTTACCTTGCACGGCGACTCTTCCGGTGGCATCGACGGGCAAATACGTGACGTCACAGAGCTTCATCTCTTCCAGGAAGCGACTCGTCTCGAGCACGGCGACATGCTCAATGACGCTGGTGATGAGATGCAGCTTCTGTTGCTGTTGTTTGTGCTTTTTGAAAGCGAGACCCTTGATCACAAAGTTGATGGTCTCGGTGCCACCCGACATGAACACAATCTCTTGGTCGGGTGCCTCGGCATGAAGCATGGCAGCGATTTGCTGACGCGCCTGGTTGATGGCGTGTTTGGCCTGTTGGCCAAGCGCATGGGACGAAGACGCGTTGCCAAAGCCTTGCTGAAGAAACGGAAGAAGCGCCTCCAACACTTGCGGATCCACACAAGTGGTCGCGTTGTTGTCCAAATACACCACGGGGCTCATGGCCGATCAAGCTCTGGAGCGGTGCACCACACTCTTAGGTTGTGATTAGCAACCGACTTGGTGTGGTGCACCTCAGATTTGGGGGAGTGTATCTGGGACGAGGTGTGACCATGAGTTGGTGGCTCAAATGGAGGTCAACTGCACCACCAACCGAGCGTAGTGTGTGTGCTTTCTGTGGAGGTGTTGGGTCACTTGTGCTCTCTATTGGATCCATTTGACATCGAAGTGCGATGAAGCAACCATGAGGGGATCTTGCGCCTCAAGCAACGGCGAGCCCGAATACCCGCACCCTGCACAAGAATGCGCAAACGTGGAGGAGAAGATCCACCAAGAACATGCGAGAATTGCGATGATATTGATGCTTTGCCAACGTTGGTGCAGGCGCTTGGCATGGATGGCGTTGGACGACAGCACCACGTGACCGCAACTGGATGCATCCAATCCCTGGTGGAGCGAACACCTCCGCTCACCTCCACCAGTGGTGTGGCGCGTTGCGTTGAGAGAGAAAGAGAGAGAGAGAGAGAGAAAGAGACCTGATTTGCCATTTGTCAGGCAGACTCTTGTGCTGGTCTTGCACATTACCAACTCCCAGGAATCCTTTGGGTCGGACCACTGTGCCACTGGATTCCACTTATTCCTGGATCCCACTCATCCGTTATCCCGGTCATATTCTTTTTCAGAGTGTGTTCCGTACCCCAAATCGGCATAATTCATTAAAGAAAGCGATACCATATATGTATTTGTTTTGACAGTATATGTTGGTTGTGGAGGTGTCGTTGTAACAGACGATTCACGACCAACCGACCTGCTGGCAATCAGGGAAACGCCACGGTGGCATTCAACTTGAGACGAGCGACGGCGGGCATGTGAATCCTTTCTTTCTTTCTCTGTGGGGAG
>JAMFLO010000642.1:0-13906 GCA_027475765.1 Paralagenidium karlingii
TCTGGATGGTTCGTCGTCATGATCACAATGCGACCAGGAGCATCGATCACGCCATCCAACACGTTCAACAGACCCGACAGGTTCAAGCGATCCGATCCCTCGCTACGTTGGCTCTTCCCATCGTCGCTCAAACCCAACAAACCCGCGATCAGACTCCCATCAGTTGGCCTCACTGTGGGTGTCTCCTCCTCCTTGTCATGCTTGCCGTCGCTTGCCTTCGCCGAATTCTTGTCTTTGTCCTTGTCCTCGCGAAGTCTCAAGTCGTGTGTGGTTGGGAACATGGGAACATCCGTTGCCGAACGCGCGTGCTGCGCGGAACTGAGGAAAAGACAGCTCGATCGCTGACGGAATCAAGCATGAGCAAGGACCTTCAACAGGTTCTGAGCCCATTGCCTTGCTGGCCATCGACTCGGCTGTGAACTGCAAGGTCCTGCAAAGTGAGAGGAAGTTGCAACTTGTTGGTCACAAAGCCAAATCGAAAGTGCCGGTGATCCAACCGCATAGTTTGCTGCGTTGGTGGATCCCATGCAAGAATGCGAAGAGGCGTGGACGTAACCTGCCTTGGACGAACCCCAAAGGATGATTAAAGGGTGGGACCTCGTTGCACGCAGTTGGGTTGTCGTTGGTGGTGACGGGGCCGGTCAGCGAGTGATGCGATTTTGCGTGGAAGGTCGACTGGTTGAGTTGGAGCTGCTGTGCGTACACACCCGGCGTGTAACCCCCAAGCAGGCAATCAAATGGAAAGGTATTTATTTAAGAAAAACAAGAGCAAAAGAAAGTGAGAGAGCGAGCGCGAGACAAAGTGTTGAAGATGGCTGGTGGAGGGAATTTGGGGGTGGACGGATATTCTTTTTCCTAAAATCAAACGCAAAGTCTTGTCTCTGGATGGCTTCTGGCTTCCACTTCCAATAAACAGCATCAAAGAGGAAGCAACCAAACCAACGAAAAAGACAGCAGCAGTTGCACGCGCAATTGGGTCGTGGGGGGGGGGGGGGGGGGGGGCTTGATTGGGGTCGCTCAGGATTCTAATTGCACAGCCTCGTTGAGGAAGATCTCGTTCTTGATGGTCACCATGGACGTCATCTGCCGCTTGTCGGCTTCTTTCCATAAACTATAGTTTTGCTTGGCGATGTTGTGGATAAACGAAAACTCTTCTTCAAAGATCACTTGCGCGATCGTCTCGTAGAACGGCAGCACGATGAACTCAAAAAAGCCTACTTGGTTCTGTCCGCACACATCACAATATCCCGGAGATTTGGTGATTGATCAGTTCTCTCATTGCTGCCCACTTGTTGGCTGCTGGACGAGTTTACATACCTTGGCACTATTCTCTGCGTATCGATCCATAAACGGCGAAATGTCGGACTCGTTGGCTCTTTCCTGGTCGCCCTGCAGGAAGAATTCCTCAATGATCAGTGCTGACCAAATCACGTGCAGCTTGCGCTCTTTGGCGGCATGACCAATGTCGGAGCACTTGATCACGACTTTCATCATCATCATTGGGTCCGTCGAGCACAGATTCGAGGAAGGCGCGTTGTTTCCTGTCAGATTGGTGTCCCGTGCGTTTTCCTGCAACACCATGGCTTTCAATGTGCCGACCAGTTGCAAATGCATGGACAGATCGGTGCTCAACACCATTTCCACGATCGCCTTGCGCACTTCCCGGTACGGCTTGTCCTTGATCCGTGCAAAGATATCGCAAGCCGGGTTCTTCATCACAAAAAAGGTCTCGGCGACGTGCATACTCTCGAGAATGGAGCGATCGTTGTACTGGATGGCCAGGTCGTGCTTGGATTTGATCATGTAGTTGTTGGATTTGCCCGGATGGCGGAAATCATGGATCGCTGCGGCAATCAGCGCCGCGTAAAACTCCAGATTGGTCAAACTGTCGCGGATATGACCATCCGAGAGCGTTGCCATCAAGTAATTCACCGAGTTGACGACATCCGCGGCATGACAACTATTGTGCTATTGAGTGACAAGCACATACGGTCAGAGTAGTCAGCCACCTTTCTGCGTGCACACAGAACCACTTACATATGGATTAGCCAAGTATCCATCGTCGATGAGGAACAAAAAGTTCTGCAAGATCACACGATCGATGCGAAACTCTTCGTGCAGCTCGTGCATATCAAACATGGCCGAAGCCAGGTACAACAAGGGCCGATGCCCTGTGATTTCGGCGAGTTTGAATACATCGAGGTTCCATCCTTCCTCAATGATGTTCTGCTTGACACGCTGCATGATTTTGTCTTCAAACGCAGGCATGTCTTTGAGTGGACTAGTCAGGTTGGACACGGGGGCCGTCAGTGCCTCGGACAAGCTCTTGTGGGTGTCGGAATTGGAGTGCGAGCTGATCGAGATGCTGGTGCTGGCTCGACCCGTCCCAATGTATTCTTTTTTGGTGAGCACACTGAGCGCCCAGTCCTTGGTGTCTTTGTCGACTTCTTTTTCGTTTCGAATCTGTTTGCCAATGTCGGGTGTAAACAAATTGGTGTCCAATTTCGAAAGCTTTTTGAGAATGTTCATGGCCTGGCGTTGCGAGTCCTGGCTTAACTCGGGCGTGGTGTCAATGAAAGTCTTGAGTTCATTGAGAATCGAGTACAACGGTGACGTCAAGTCCAGTTGAAAGTCGTCGCGTTTGGCCAACTCTTTTTTCAGGTTGCGGTTCTCTTCGGCGATGGCATTTTTCTCACGGGTGGCTTTTTCGGCCTCCAATTCCACGGCCCACACATGCAAAAAGTCCTGACGGATCACTCGATCAATGTCGCGGTTTTTCAACAGCATGATGAACGCGAAAACAATGGGAAACAACAGCACACTGAATCGGTTCTGCGTGAAATGCGAGGATCGCGTGTCCGGGTACTTGATCAACGTCAACACATCGTAAGCGATGCACAACGCAATGCTCAACACGGTGAAATGGGACGTGTCCAGCCGTAACAGGGGTGCAAACGTGAAAAACAGGATGGGACGAAGCAGATTCACGTTCATGGACGCAGCAGGAAACAACACGGCGGTGGTGTAATTGGCAATCACTTCCGAACGGTTTCCTGAAATGGCCGCAAACTTCCAATCCGAAAAGCCAGTGTCGTTGAGGTAATACATTTGTTCGCCACCTCGATACGTGGTGTTGACAACGCTGAGAAAGTTGCCATCCGCCTCGGCCGGGTTCACCACACAAAAATCACGCGCATTGATGTCAATGGCTTCCATCACAATCTTAAAATCGTGCTGCACATAACTGTACCACTCGTTGAACATGGAATACATGCCTCCGGCGAGAAAGCTGGCACTCCAACAGAGCAACACCAGTGAGTAAATGTCTTGAAAGTAAATCTCGTACTTGCGTTTCCGCGAAATCACCAACAAAAATGGAATCGGCACCAACGGCGCATACACCACGTAGAAATAACTCTTGGCTTCGTCGCGGGTCGATTCATCCTTGGAAAATAAATTGACCACGCTCAACCCCGTGAACATGATGTAGAAAAACAAAAACATGCACGCGATGCGCAACGATCGCGGTGAGTTTTCGCGTGCAAAAGTCACTTGGTAGAGCTTCTCCAGCCGCGTTTCGTTCAAAAAGCGACTGGTGAACGGATGAAACTTGACTTCGACCGGCGATTTCTTGGATTTGGTCATGTACACCGAGTCGTTGATCGGGTAAATGCGCGAGATCCGTTGAGTGACTCGTTCCTGGTTCAAACCCGAGGCACTTTGTTGGTCCAATTGCTGGGCATGGGTCATGTCTTTAGTCGTGCCATTCGCGGCGGAAGAATTGACCATGGTGACGCTGCCAATACCAAGCGCAGAGCCAGCAGTTGCGCCCGAGTTGTTGCGCTGACTATGGTCACTGCTCCCACTCACCTCGCCGTCCTCCCAAGCGCGACCAAACCGCAGCACCGCACGCGGACCAGAGTGTGTCGAAGACACAGTTTACGGATTTGGACGCACAGCACTGTGCAGACCACCAATCGAAAACAACTCCACGACACCGGGATGTGCGCTCTTGTGTCCAGTTCTGTGATGCGGTGGGATCGCTTCTTGCGCAAATCGCTGGTTGGTTGAATCGAGTTCTCGACTCACACGACGGCGATGACTTGTTGGTGGCACTTGTGGTGTTTCAAAGTCGATAAAAGTCGAGAGATCAAATAGCCCACGTGCCAACCAACGTCAACGGCCACCGGCAGCGTGTTGTCCACTCCACAATGATCGTCCAACAGCGCTTTGGAGTCGCGTAAGCGTTCAGTGTTGAGCACCGAGTGGAGTTGAGTTGAGTCGAGTCAGAGTCGAGCCAACGAGATAAGAAGAGAACCGACGACCACAGGCTTGGACGGCAAATGAAAGTTGTTTGGGAAACGACGTCTGTGTCCTGGATGGGATTTGCTCTCGCTCTCTCGCTCTCTCGCTCTCTCTCGCTCTCTCGCTCTCTCGCTCTCTCTCACGCACGACAGCGGCGTCACCCACACACTAAGCACAAGCAAAAGCAGCTGAAAGCGAGAGGAGAGGCTACGCCAATACACAGCAACTCCACCGTCAGTCCGTCCTGAAAGACAGGCACCAACACACCAACACGCAGCTAAAGGTCAGGCAAGCAGGAACCTCGAGCCAAAAGCACCAGAGAGGACCCAGAAATACCCAAGCAACCCTCGTGCGAAACAAGAGGTGAAACCTCCGTTGTTGGACCCTCCCCCGCCCCCCACCCACCCCATTCAAGAGCAAACAAGCCAACCGGCACCGCTCTACACAGCGCAGACCAGTGAACTGCCCCGCCTGATCGTGCCATCCAAAGCGCCTTGGCCACTATTTTTGTCGTTTCCCTTGCCCGCATGTAGGCATGCACGCACTCACTCGCGGCCAAGTTTACCTCGTAGCCGCAGCCTCTGCAGCAGCTTCAGCTGCCCATGGAAAAGCTACAGAGAAGGCAGCTGTTGTTCCTCTCGTGAGGCTTCCAAAACGGTCCGTTTCGGTTTCTCGGCGACGGCTGGTGAGGTTTCATCGTGGAGCAGACCAAAACGAGGTGATCGCTCTGGTGCTGGTGCTGGTGCTGGTGTGGTTCAAGTCTCGTCGATGAGCTTTCTCTTTTCAAGAGAGAAAGAGAACGAGCGAGCGAGGGAGAGCATGCATCAACGACGCCAGAACGCCTGCTCACTTTGTGAGGCTCCACACCAAGAATAAAGAATAACCAAACAGAGGCCAAGCGCAGCCATTGAAGCCGTCCACCAAGAGCACCAAAAAGGAGAGAGCTGGGAGAGAGGCACAACGCATACCAGTGGGATCCACGAACTAGACTTCACGAGACTGTCATGACGAGTTTTGCCCCTCCCCCCCCCATGGCTCTACGGCATCGTCACCTCCACGGTCCGCGTGTATGCTTCGTGCTCTCACCTTGACGACCGACAACCTTGGCGGACACGACTGCGCCAAGACAACGCGGCTTCTTTGCAATTTCTGAGGCAACCGATGCATTGCATTCCTCTCTTTTTCTTCGCTCAAGTGTTCGTTTTCGTGTCTCACCTTCAACTTATTAAAGCGACGTGACCGTTCAACATGTCTTTGCTACACCCCCGCACCCCGTGACAAGCTGCATGGGACAAAACTCTTCAGACCATCGTCTCTTGTTGCTCGGCTTTGGGCGGATTTCTCCATGTCAATGGGAAGATCACGAGTAGACCCGAATGGGGCTCTTCACGGAATCCGATTTGGCGACGTTCCAACGATCGCTTGATCGCGTACAGCAGACGCGCTTTGCCACCATCGGAGTGGTACCCGACGCCACAAATCACACGGCATTGACGGATGTGTTCTTCCTGGCAAAACACCAACAATTCGTTCACGACTTGCAGGGCTTGCATCACGATGAGACCATGCAAATCAATGGGTTGACGATGACTTTCATGGTTGGCAAAAGCAGACCAAACACACAGATGTCAGTCGACCAGTTCTGCGCTCAATCACACCAAGAGTCCATCGCGCCACTCACCGAGCCTGGTTACGATGCGAGAGGAAGAAATCATGAGCAGCATCACGTTGTGCTTGTCGAAGGTCATGACGGAGCCCCCGGAGACTGATAATGTGCAAATCATTGGCAAGCTATTAGCCACTTTGGTGCCCGTACAAACTAGAACTCACTCACTCGCGCATTCTGTCGGCCGCAATCACATAATTATCTCGTCGAAAGCTCCGAAAGGCCCTGAGGTATTGGTCGGTGAGCTTTTGACGACACCGTTCGATTCGGGCAAAATGTGCGCCACGACGAACTTCAATCCACTCCGACGGGTCTTCCTGCGTACCCCACTCAACGTCCAAGTCGAGTTCGTCACTGGTTTCGCTGGCAGTGTGCGAGGACGGCGACAGCGGAGGAGGTGGGCCTGAAGTTTGCTGGTGCGGAGGGTCCGGAGGAGGGACCGGCGGCTCTGAACTCGCATTGGGGGGCGGTGGTGTTTGAGCCTGGAAAACCTCTTGTAGAATGGCTTCCGTAGCGTCCAGGCTACCATGGTTCATCACAAAAGCCTACCAATAGACAACACACAACAACCGTGAGTGCGTGCATGTGCCTGGACTGTCGGAGAAATCCACTGAGTGTCTAGTTGAATCGTACAGTTCGTATGAGTTCGCAATCCACGTTAGGAAAAAGCGTTTCAAGGCGTTCCAGTTTGAGTTTGGTAGTCAAGGAACTGTCATTGATGTCCACTCCATTGGACAGCGCAGGGGCGTCACTTTGCCATGCATTGAATTGCCCTTGCTGGGAAAATATTGGTTTTCGTTGACCAGCGTCCGTGCTGAAGGCGGTGCCTCGATACTTTCTGGTTGGTTTCTTGCTGGGTTTCAACACTGGGAATTGGCCCAACGATTCCACATGAATCGGCGGTTGATGAACCATTGCATGTACCGTCTTTGGTGCATTTCCTACTGCTGCCGCAGTGTCAGGATTCTTGACAACAGACGCAAAGGTCTTGGAGTTGGCAATGGCCGACTCGTACAAAAACAGTTTGTCGGCCGTGGCGTTGAGATCGCAGTGTTGTTGTTCGTAGGCTCTTTCAATGACTTCCATCTTGAGGTTCGGAAACAGCGACTGGAGCTTTTGCAGCGGATGTTCTTCCTCTTGTTTGCCATCACGTTCTTGCTCTTGTTGTTCGCTGTCCAACAACAGCAAAAGCTGCTGCAGAAACGCGCTGTCTCGCTGCAAAAGCGTTTGTTTTTCTTCGCGCGTCAACTTGGAAACCATTTGCACAAACGGATCGTTTTGTTCCATGCCCAACGCGGAGCAAAACTGATGGAATTGCAGCGTTTGTTGCTGGTCCAGTTCCTCGGGTTTGCTGGGTGGCTCCTGTTGGATTTTCAACAGCTCCATTTGGCTCCAAATCTCGTCCAAAGCGGCTGAAAAATCGCCATGGCATTCATCAAGGATGTGCTCAACTTGTTCTTCGGTCAATTTCGCAGAAGACGTGCTCTGTTCGCCAGCAATCGCCATCAAATTGGCCACTACCAGCGCATGCTGCTTGTCGTCACCATCATTTTCGCCACTCATTTGGGTAGTGAGGTAGAAACGGAAATGGATTTTGAGCCAATCAGCGATGAGTTCGATGGAATGGAAGCCTTTGATTGGACAAAAGGCGGGCTCCGCCTCTGGATATCTGTGTCCACCATGGCCCCGGATGACCCCGCGACGACAATGGCAGGGACGACGGAGCGTTCGACGGCGTTTGAGTACGTGTTGGAGCGCAGTGCTGGCGTTGTCAACGACTTTCAGCAGCAGATTTGGACCCAAAACACAACGCGGATGAACGTCTGCAACCGCAATTTCATTTACAACCCGAGTGCCAAAGTGTGGGCCATGCAATTGGACCCCGTCGAGCAGCGCTTTTTATTGACGGGCACCCACGATTCCCAGTTGCTGCTCTACGATTTGCACCAATTGGACCAAGTCGAGCAAAGGAACTCGGCGCGTGGGTTTGACACGGTCAATCGCTTGCCGCCCGTGGTGCACACGCGCACTTCAGCGCCGTTGACTGCGTCCAATGGACCTGCACCGGCCACGGCAGCGTTGTCGTCGAACCAACCCGTGCCTTCACCGTGGATCCAACAACACCGACGACAACGACGACGTGGAGAACCCACGGTACGACCGCGCCAACAAGCGGTGCATTATGGCATCGGTTCGGTCGACTGGTACCCGATCGATGCCGGAATGTTTGTGTCGAGTTGTCTGGATGGCAAAGTGCAAGTCTGGGACTCCAATTGCTTTGAAGAAGTGACTTGCTTTGATCTCAAACGCAAAGTCTTTGGCGCCAGGTTCTCTCCGATTGCGACTTCCCATACACTGATTGCCACCTGCGACAGCCACGGGGAGATTCGTCTTTGTGACTTGTCCATCGGCTCCAGCGTACAGGCGTTTCAGGGCCATCAACACGAGATTTGGTCACTTGCGTGGTCGAATGAGAACGAGTTTCAGTTTGTGTCGGGCTGTCGGAATGGAGAGATACGACTCTGGGATTGTCGACGCTCCGGATCCACGGCCTGCTTGCTCTGCTTCAACCAGGATGGTCAAGCGAAAGCTCCCGAGCGAAGAACAATGCGGAATCATGCGCTGGAACAACGTCCGCCGAGTTCTCTGGCAGCAGCAGCGACTACTTCTTCTCGATCGCGTTTGTCGCAGAATCGACCTTCGAAGAAAAGACGTTTGGCAGAGAACGCCATGGACCCACATCTCGCCGCGTCGTACACAACGGTTCGAGCTCATGACGACAGTATCGTGTCGCTTTGTTTCACGCCGGATGGACGTTTTCTTGTGAGCCATGGTCAAGACCAGACTCTTCGGCTTTGGAATTCCAAGACCGGAGAGCATCTGTTTGTCAATTACCAGCAGGTCGCTATGCAAAAGCCATTGTATCGAGGATTGACCATGGCCATGGCTCAGGAATACGATGCTGTGTCATCCACCGTCATGTATGTCCCCAATGGATCAGAGGGACAACTGAATTCGTATCTGGTTCACAGCTCCAGCGGTCGTCCCCTGCAGCAAGTCTCTGCACACTATCGACGCATCAGTTGTTGTTGCTATCGGAAAAGCTATCAAGAGTTGTTCACAGGTGGCGAAGACGGGCTCATCATGAAATGGAAAGCACCAGATGTTGAGTTCGACGTCGAGGATTCATTGTCTTCCACTGCACCTGCGATTTCACCGACCCCACAAGGAGCCATGCTGCTGCTACAAGACGAGCAAGATGCGTGGAGTGATGATTCCGAGAATGACGAAGAGACAGAGAATGAAGCGATGACGACGCCTTTTATTCCACCGATTCTACGATGAGAACTGCCTTCTCGTTGGTTATCAGTGCAAGGTCTGCCCTGGTGTATCGTGTGCTGTCCAACGCTTCCTAGATTCAGGGATCGTTGGCCCGCATTAAAGAGTTTGGTCCACAAGATGCTTCACCAGTCAACTCGATGAGAGGACCACAACAAGAACACGATGATCATAGCACGCTGAAGGTCCAACGATGACAAGTGGTTGTTGCTTCGGCACCAATGGAACAAACTGATTCATTGCAACCATAAGCTGAGCGAGTTCTCACAAAGCACAACCCATGCAGCTGGAGATTCCTGCTCTCTGGTGCTGTTGCTACCAACTGATGCGTGTGGCTACGTTTTTCGCATTCGGATACAATCGCGATCATGGTGGGTATGCTCCACTTGAGCCCGTTATGCTTGTCGCTGTGGGCTCTAGTCTGGGGATGTCGTATGCGCTGGTGCAAAGTGTAGAAGGCAGTTCTTTCAGTTGAGACTTCAAGATGCAGAACGCATGGCAAATGCTTGTGCCTGCTGAGTTTGTTCGTTTGTAAAAGTCGAGATGGTCGGAATCGGAGGCTCTGTCGAGCAGTTCAACGGCGTGGTGCCCACCATGCAATGCGTCTCGCTTTCTATCGGGCAGATGATCGGATTCGCCGACTCGGCAGAGGTATCTATGTGTTCGGAGGTTTTGGCTCCGTGCCGGTGCGCACCAAGACCGTTTTCACAGGCTGCTTGCTGTTCATGCAACCAACAGCTGATTCACATCCCTTGCAAAGGAAAAGATGCACCCTCAAGTGCTTTGTCTCCACGTGTGACTGCCGGGCAGTGACTTCCACAAGCTCGGACTCTGATGTGGGTCTTGCCAACTGCTTTAACATCGGCAATCATCATGCAGAGTGGATGCACATCAACAGATTCGATGTGCAGAAGACTTGCAAGGGCATTCCAATGGACGACATCAACTCTTTTCCCGAACGATTTGATTGATCAAGGAAGGGCGATCAGCGCAGCGCACGATCGAAAGTGGCTTGGGCCACGGTTTGGAGAAAGTGAAATGTGCCTCCTCCATTCGGAGCGTTGTGTCAACACGTTGCAGTTGATGCGTTGACACGATAGTTAATTCGGTTGGCAAAGGTCACCTCGATGATTCTGGGTCGTTTGGGCTCAGTGGATGGTGCAGTGCGCAGTGGAAACACGACCCAGATCCACACCAGCTTGAGTCCAAAAGGCGCCCATCTGAGACCGACTGGTGGCCCAAGCGAATGAGTGTGTTGAGGAGCGAATGCAGGTTCCAGATGGATGAGTCATGCATGCCCCATGTATTCTCTCAGCAAGTTGCAGATCGCACGATTATGGGGAGACGCGTAAACCGTTGTCTGATCCATGAGAGCTCCATGTGCCAAATGGCTGGCAGCATAGACAAAGGATTTGTCACATTTGGATCACACCCAATCGCAGCAGAGCGGAGAACGGGGCAGCAATGCTTGTTGTCAAGTGACTTGGTTGTGATGGATGGCTGTCGTGGCGTGGCGTGGGTACTTGCTCCGTGGTTTGGCTCGGATGCCGTCATACAATTAAACTGGACCTGAACAGCATCAACCCGAAGGCCAGCGCGCGCAAGAATCATCGTTGCTTCCTGCAAAAATAGAACCAGCCAAAGGCTGCTCCTCAACGACACGTTCAGGACATCATGGCAAGTCGACTTGCGAACGTTGCTGCATCGGATACCACCAGTGGAAGTGGTGCCAATCCCAGCAATGGATCCACCCCAGGTGGTGCTTCCACGAGTGCCGCTTCTGGTGCGGTCAATGCCACCATGGGTGGCGTGACCGAGTTTCTTTCTGCTGCAAGTTTTTTTGGTGACGAAGAGAATGCACTCGAGAGGTTCAAGACCGTTGCCTTTCGTGCGCTGCACGACCAAAGAGTCGACGAAGAGCTCAAGCACTTGCGCCAGGAAAACCACAAACTGAAACAAGCCACTTCGACGCTGGACCAGGAACTCAAAGACCTGCAATTTGCCATGGATGTCAACATTGAGGACCGCGAACGAGTGCTGGCCTTCAAAACCAAGAGAATCGACGAGTTGGTGGCCAAAATACGCGACCTCGAAGCCCAAAACGCGGCGCTGATCATGTGTCTTAGTGATCCAAACGTCGTCGTTTCCACAGGTAGCAGTGCAGCAAGCACCAGCAATCCAAGCGTCGGCAGTAGTTCCAATAGCAATGGGGGTGGTGGGAATAATGGTGCGGGCACCAGTGGAGATAGTGCCGCCAATTCTTCAAGTGGCAATGGTCCCACCAGTCCAGGAACGGGTGCAACTGGTAATGCAACTGGAGCAGGTGATGCAAGTGGTTTGGCCATCGCTGGGGCTGCCAGTGGCTGCACTGGAAGCAACAGTGGAGCATCAAATACAACAGCTGCTATCGCTCCGGGCCAAAGTGGAGTTGGCACATCCACCCTGAACAACAGCCAAGCTACCCCGGCCAAGCCCCTGTACCATGCGCTGGCGTTTTGCAAAGAACAAGAATACAAACAACTCTACGAAGAGAAGCTCGGCGAAGTGCAAACGCTTCGCTTGCAGTTGTTCACGCAACAGAACCTCATGAACGAGATGCAGAACTGGCAAAACATCAAACAAGACATGGAAAAACGACTACAGATGCTCGACAAGCAACTGACCAAAGAGCTGGAGACCAACCGGGAGCAAAAAGACAATTTCCAGCGCAGTCTGCTGCAAGAAAAAGAACGCCATCATCAGGAATTACTAGTCGAGTTGTCCAATTGCAAGCAACAAATGGCAAACGAGATTCTCAACCAGCTGGATGCCACCACCAAGCGCACCATTGTGGAAAACGAACGTCTACAACTGGAGATCGCGTACCAGAGCGAATTCCTCACGTCTTTACTCAAGCAACAGACCACATTGCAGTCCAATTCCAAGCAGGAGACCTATGAGAAGCAAATCCTGGAAGATATGGTGCAGCAAATGACCCAGAAAATGCACTTTTACGAGCAATTCATCAAGAAAATGAAGCAGCAACAAAAGCAGCAACAACAACAGCAACAACAGATCCAGCAACAGCGACAAGAACTTCAGCAGCTTCAACAACAACAGATCCAGGTCGAGCTCCAGCAGCTGCCTGCTTCGTTGAGTCCTGTGGGTCCGGGCCCAATGGGGGTTGCAACTTCCAGAGCCCTGAGTAGTTTATTCCGACAAGCGAGCCAGGCAAGTCGAGGCAGTCAGATGTCAACAAGAGACCAACTTAACTCGGCTTCCAGTGGAGACCAAATGGAACCACCACCGGTGCAGACCCGCAACAGCTTTCTTGCCGCGACGTCTCCAACAGAACCATCACCGTCCATCTCAAGCTTTCAAGCGCGACGTCGACAAGCTTCGGAAGTGAAACAGCGCAATGTTGGAAGGCAAGTGATAGCCAAAAAGTCGTCGAACCAATTGGAAGTCATGCAAGTGTGCCTCAGTCCCCGGGACTCTATCCGATCCAAGAACCAAAAGCGCGACCGATGGGGTTCAAGCGACGGTCTCGAGCCTTTCGAAGCAGGGGGTGAGGCAGATTGTGGTCTGCAAGCGGTCTCCGCTGGAACCTCGGAGAGCTTCAACACCGGCATGACGACCATGGCCAAAGTGTGTGAAGAACTCGAGGACCATTTACAAAAGCGTTTTGTCGTGACGAAACAGATCGATTCGATGATGCAGTACCATCAATTCTTGTCGGTAGGTCGTCGACTCTGGATCCTTTGGTTGATATGCAGGAGAATCACACGTCCACGACGATGATGTAAGTAGCCCGCGAAAGAGGATCCAACTGCTCCAAAGCGAAAGACGTTTCACTTTCCAAGGAAAATGCGCGCCAAAGACGACTATTCTCCTGCAAAATACCATCAAATGCGCTCGCATTCGACCAACGAAACTGGCCAAACCTCGGTGAGCTCGATTCTGTTGGCTGGTGTTTGATCGGATCATGGAATGGTCTGGTCATCTATTCTGTTTGTTGTCGGGTACTTGCATTGGGACCGTTCAGGACGTGACTTTCCAACAGTTTGTGCAAGAAAACACTCGCAGACAGCCCACCAAAGGATCGGATTCAGGTTTCCCGTTGCCTGCGCTGGCCAATCCATTTGCTAGCCAAAGCGCCGCACGAGAAGAAGCCACCAAAATGTGGAATGCCAAAGCTGCTGAACCCCAGTCGGCTCGTTTCTGACCCACTAAGCCGTTTGAACAGACATCTTCCGTTCTGGACCATGGACTGCAGAGAACGATTCTTTTGTTTGCTGTTCTCACTTGACGAGACCATGAATGGGTCCTACGGTGCAACTGGTTTCCTATTCTGCCCATTGAATAGTCGAGCAAGCATCCACTGACCCCACAGAACTGAGAAAGGATCAAAGCAATGACCTGTTGACATCCAAGAATCATTGGAAAACTCACTGTTACCCAGCATTCCGTTGCATGCCACCGACTTTAGAACTGATCTTTGGCTCGTCGAACGATCGTCATGACTTCCACTTCGTCTTCGCAGCCTGCAAACTTTTGTACTTGAGGTTGGTTCACGCGCATGAACGGATTGGTCTCCAATTCTTCTTGGATGGTCGA
>JAMFLO010000643.1:0-13906 GCA_027475765.1 Paralagenidium karlingii
TGGGGCCGGTCTTGCAGCAAATGAAAGCATCAACAAAGGCGACTTCATCATTGAATACACCGGCGAAGTCATTGGCAAGGAAGAATATGAAGCACGCCGAGCTTGACAAAATATGAACTATACCATGCGAATTGATGCATCGAATTTCATTGATAGCGCCAAAATGGGAACTCATGCGAGAATGGTGAATCACTCTTGTGCGCCAAACGCCCAAGCGCAATCATGGACAGTGAGAGGGATCAAGCGTGTGGGGATTTACGCAATATCAACCATTGCCGTGGATGAAGAGATCACCATCGACTACGGCGGTGACTATGCGTTTTTCGGAAGTCGCCAGTGTCAGACCTGCATCAATAAAGAATCAACGCAAGCTTAATCAAGTTACAACAAGAATGAAATGCTTCTGAGTGAACTTACATTGAGTTGAATGAAGAAAAGGTCAAGCCGAACGATCATGGCGCGATAGCAAACTCCGACTACCAAGCATTTGAAGCGTTTGAATCTGGTCTGAAATGGTCCTCAACACTTCGGAGTTACATGGGCAAGTGTTCCTGAGGCCATGTGAACGATCATCGAATTTGGGGTACAAGGTACCAAATGTGATCAAATGCGAGTGGACAGACTTGAAGTACCAGTATTTACCAGTGCTTCCATTTCGGGATGATACCTACACTGTCATGGATCCAGGTTGGACTACATACGAAAGAGAGCGTATCAAGTTTCAAGTGGAATGATGCAAACAATCTGTGAGTTCAAGTTAAGAAAATCGACATTGCACCAACAGAGAAAAACATCAAGTTGTGAAGGTTTATCAAGTATCAACCACACGACGTCGGCCATGAATCATGACAACATGAGATGATGCCCTGGAAGAACAGAAAGGACCAAACTTGGACCACTAAAAGAAGCAAAAGGAGACAGACGATCAAGGAAGAAGAGAAGAGTGTAGTGACAGAGAGAAGTCTTTTTTCCATCTACCCCACAAGTCTTTTTCTTTCAAGTCTTTTCAGCCACAGAATCCTGTGGCTGAGCCAAAAACCAATCAAGTCTTGTTGTGGAATATTCCATACTGAAACCAAGTCTTTTCGGCAGTTACGCGACATTTTGCGCGTTATTGTATATTGCTTCAAGCTTCGGTTGTGAAGAAGTTTGTGAAGTGAATGCAAGTCAAGGGACAATTGCAGTATAATTGTAATACCCGATCATTGCATTTGTGACTCAATTTGAACCACAAGTGATCTGTTTAGTGCCGGATCTCAGTGCAACTGCCACTCAAAGAACCGAGGAGTGACGTCAAATCACGGGAGGAGTTGCCTGTATTTTGCGTGACCAAACGAAACTCTCTCTGGACACAAGAACGAACAACTGTGAATTATTTCTTGTTAAAAGTGGGTTCTAATTGCCACATTTTGAAATCTACTCCACGACAGTCATCATCTCTGGATTTCCCTCATCGTCATCGCCACCCCGTGTATTGGTGGTGGTGGGGTTCGTTGGTCGTGATCATGTGTTTAGTCGTGTTCGGCACGCTCGCTGCTCATATGGTCTGCGTTGTCACCCTCGTGATTTGACTGGACACAGTACTGGGGTTGACTGTCGACATCCTGATTGTTTCGTTGCCTTTGATGGTGTCGCTGTTGTTGTTGTCGGCACTGTGCGAGTTACACGAGAAACCGCCGCGTCCGCCACGCACACTCCAGTTGCTTTCACGACCATATTCTTCTTTTTCGTGGTCAGTGGGGTTGACAATTGTGGTTGAGACTCAACCACTCTTGCTTTCTGGATCCAATTCTTCGTACTTTTCGAGAGTGCTCGCGTCGAAGTACTCGTTGTGGTTGTCGCTCGAGTCTTCGGTGTCGGCTTGAATTTGGCAAGTCCAATGCTGTTGGTGTATCTGCCACCAACTCACCCACTGCCCAACCAAGAGATCAACAGTCTTGTTGATCTAAGTTCACACAACGACATGGGACCCATGTCATTGTGTGAATTTACCTGTACCAAGTTGTGCGAGCTGTTTCGTCGAGTTCTCTCAGTCCTTACCACTCCATCCAAACCAGTGTTACACTACTTGCCCAAGTCTTGGACAAGTCTTCGCTTCCTCTATTGCAATCATAGTGTGTGTTATTGTGGGGTCTGGAAACTCCCCTTAAGAGTTTGTAGGTGTCCTCGAGTTGCGCTGACGATGGAGACGCAATATGATACATCTACCAAGGCTTGAGGCGTCATCGTCGCAATTGACGGTAGCTATTATCGAAGGCACATAACCAACAATGGTGTCGGTGTGAATGGGATGATATGTGGCCGCTAAACCAAAAGGCCACCACCCAGCAAAGACTCCATTATTCAATGGCACCCAAGCGCCAAACTCAAACGAAAGAACAAAAACAGATCGGCAACCCACCAATTAGCTTAGCCAGATTGAAATCCAGAACTGCCACAACTGTGAAAGCCGATTCTCCATTCTCGCCTTGAGCGACTCAACTCCAGCGATCTCGATCGTTATCGCAGTCTTCATGGTCTCATTCATGGTCTCATTCTTTCCAGTCGCTCTTTCAGTTCAATCAACTTTATCAGTTCAATCAGCTTTATGTCCTCGTATATAAAGTTGATTGAACTGAAAGAGCGACTGGAAAGAATGAGACCATGAATGAGACCATGAAGACCTCGTAGTGGAGCAAGCAAAAGACTCTGCGTCGATCCATCAACCATGGAGACAAGGGTGGCTGCTTGTCCCACTGACACTGCGCTCCATGCTCCATCACCCAGGATCAGACTGTGCATAATTGTGATGTTGCAGTTCAAGCCATTGGTTGCCGTTGCCGCGATTGCATTCGATTCGCTTTCTTGCATTTTGGTGAGCGATTCCCATCGAGAGGAGATCAACCACATCCAAAACTGGGGAGCCGGCTACACACGAGAGCTTTTTGATAGCCACGGGCAGTCGCGTATCTCTAGATTGGAACAAACCGTGATCCAGCAACAATAGGACGCCGATGCTCTTCGTGATCAATTGCGCAAACTCAGAGAACGAGAGCAAGCTCGCATGGTTAGTTTTCAGCGAGTTCATGGAAATATTTCGACATTGACCGCACGCATCAATACTTGCGAAGAGCTACAGAACGACACCGGATTAGCCTTCAAACTCTCGAAACACGTGTTCAAACCTTGGAGCGCTTGCCCAGGCAGCCTCCCATTGAGTCTTCTCTCAAGGAGGAGTTGGACAAGCTCCACGGTGAGCATGACGGTTTGGCTCAAAAAGTTGATGGGTTCGTGAAAATGTTTTACGAATCCCGTTGCGATTGGCATGTATTCCGTGATGGATTTACCACCCAACTCGAAGCGGCAGTGGAGACATCAGTGCAGACCCATGAGAATGGCATTGGGAATTGGTCCGTCTGCTTGGCGAAATCCGTAAGGCACAACAAGCCATAGAAGAGTTCGTTGGAAAAGCCTTGCATGATCATTACCGATGTATCATGGAACTCCGAGAGCTGTTTGGCGTGCCGCCAGAACCAGAACCAACACCCCCGCGGCCAGAATCTCCCTTGTCAGAACGCTTTGCCTCAGCAAACCAAGAAAGCACCTAGAACCACAATCATAATTCATAACCAATCCCATTTCGTTTGACTTTGTTCACTGTCGGTCTTGTTCGTTTCTTGATCATTTTTGGCCCGCTGTTACTTGCGCCAAACTTCGTCCATTTTCTTCATTTTTATTGTATCAAACATGCGGCTCAGACTTGTCCTTGTGGCGCGTGTTATTGACTTGTGTCCACTATGGATGTAACCAGTCACAATCGCACTTAACTGGCCTTAAACCTCACTTCTTTGTGAGGATTTTCGTGGCCAGGGGTCACTCAGTTCACAAAGTTCAAGCAGTAACACACATCACATAACACATTTCACAGGTTTTCACTTTGAAATCACATACGTACAATGAGTACCCGCAAAGACGTCCCCCTTTTGATCTCTTTCAATCCAGAAAGATCCGCATTTAGCCGGGATTTGAATCGCCAAGGGGCGCGATCTTTTTGGGGCACAAAATTCGCGAAGGATCGCAATCTTTTTCATTTGTCTTTTTGCCTGGAAGGCCACAGATCTAAGACCAGCATGTCGCTCGGCAGACCCAGTCGCCAGCACAGCTGTCTAGCCAGATCCAAACCACATCGACTCGTATCCAACCGGAATTGAACCACAACTGGTCCATCAGCAGCCAGATAGACTCAATTATCGGTGCTTGGACAAGACGAAGACCAACGAATTGATCACGGCAGCTTGATTGAGCTACTCATCAGCGCTTTGCCCAACAGTCTGAATCAGAGACAGCGTAGCAGCTTGAGTTCAGCGCTCGCTCACGCCTTCAATTCAGTCAAGTGCTCGCGGCAACTACATTTGCTTGGTCGACCAGATCACCAGCACTGTGGGATCTCTGTCTGTTCCTCCAGCCAACAGGAATCATGGGGCCATGAACGTCCGCTCTGCCATCGCTTGTCAACTCAATGGTGTGAATGAACAGGGCCATGCTGTGTGTTCTCCTAGGTGCCGTAATGTATGGCGTCCGCGTTTCAATCCAGCCTTGGTTCTCCGTGAAGGGGTGGCGTGAACTCACTCGATTACTTTGAGTACCCCGCGGGAATCGTGATCGATTTCACGTCATCTTGGAGTTTCAAGAGCATGGCACTGGTGCGGCGCTTGTTTGGTGGGTACGCCGAAGAGTTGTCGGTTCCGTTCACCATATTGTTGGGTTATTCAAGTCTCGGCATCGTTGGCGTTCATGGTCTTGGTGACACTCCACCCTAGCTGATTGGAAGAGAGGAGGTCTCTAGCACCAAACGGCACTAGTTGAGTTGGAGGTCTTGGGATTCAACAGATTGGGCACCGAGCAAACGAGCAAGTCGTTGCTTCTTCTTGTCGTACTCGTACAACAAGGCACCACAAGCCATGTCATCCTCGCTGATCCATGTGGGCTCTTCATAACCCAACCACTTGACCAGGTATTCCTTTCTTCGCTTGCCAGTCCGTGTGATCTTTTCCCATTTGTCGCCTAATATTTCTTCAACTTCATATTCGTCGTTTTCTTCATCAGGGACAAAGGAATCTTCTGGTAGCAAGGCTTCGTCAAAGTCGTATTCCGCGGCAATCGGATTCTCGATCGCGATATTGGGCCGATCCAAAGGGGAAAGGAATGGCTTCAGTCGAGAAATATGGATGCGCGGGTGGAACTTGGCAGAAGTCTGGGACATATCAATCTCGTAAGTGAACTCATCCACTTTGCTTCTGATTCTGAAGGGCCCGTGCCAAAGATGGCCTAACTTCTTCGCCAATCCAGGCTTCACCAAATCAAAGTACACCCAGACCAAGTCACCATTCGCGTACTCCGTCACTGCTCGATTGTTGATGGCAGCTTCGAGTCTCTCATTGTGCTCAACGCTCTCTCGCCTTTGACAATCCGATGAATGTCTTCAGCATGGTGGATGGCGGCGTACTCATGCATACGACAAATCCGTTTCACCATTTTCGAGCAGCAACTTTGCCCACGCTATTATCCTTTGCGGGAATCATAGCGTCCAACATCGACCGCGCTTGCCAGCCATGATCCAGGTAGAAACTGCTGTAATGAAGGTCGCTATGAACAGAGTTGTTCAAAGCAAACTCAAGTCTAGCAGCGTACTGATCCCAGTCTCTCTGATCCACGTCTTCTATATAGACCCGAATCGCACGAATGACTGTCTGGACATAGCGTTCCTGCTGGCCATTGGCTTGAGGGCGATACGCCAAAGTTGCTCGTTGCTGTTGCTTCATCATACGGTTGAAGGCTTTGAAAACTCGGCTCATGAAGCGTGGATCACGAGCGAATGACTTCGGATGCTCCAACGCGGCGGAAGACATTATTCATGTAGACTTCTGCCACATCTTTAGCAGTTGCAGTTGTTGCAGACATGGGAACCATGATGGTGAATCCAGAAAAGGCACACGTGAAGATCAACAAACCAACATTGCCATCATGAGTCGTGGGCAGCGGTATGGCGAAGTTCATCGAAAACACTTGAAATGGTCTTGTTGGCACATTGTTGCCTGGAGACACTCCCTTGAAACGTGGTTTGCCTTTGACACTGCAACAATATCCACAACTCAAAATGTACCATTCAACATCGGGGAACATGCCACGCCAATAATAGGTACGTTTGATCATCTCCTATGTCTTTGTCACTCCTTGATGCGCACCTGACCCCATCTCATCGTGGTATGATCGTAGGATGTCATTGATCATGCTCTGTGGAGCGGCCACAGAGTATGATCAATGACATCCTACGCCTTGAACCGTCTTGAACCATGACATGATGAGGGAAGTAGTACAAGACTCGGTATCGATCCAAAACGAATACTTCCGCAAGCTTTGCCATCTGCTTCTCTTCCCATCAGGTAATCCTTTAGTTCTTTCATCCATGGATCCCGATCTTGGGCTGCTGCCACTCTGCGTAGACGCTCAACTTGCACAGCGGAAGGATTGGTAAACTGATTCAGATTCGTGATGACTTCATTTTGTCTTTGAGGAGCTTCGTCAGGTCTCGTTGGAGTTGGATCTTCCATCTGTATCACGTCTTCAGACGGCTCGTCACTTGCAGTTCGGCTTCGACGAGTTCTCTTTGGGTGTTCAGACTGAGAGTCCTCCTCCCTTGACCTTTTCCGGATGGCAGCAATAAAAGCTGATACCACATGAGGTGAGAGTTCGTTGTCTTTGTACAGAAGCTCTTTAAATCGGTTGAGTTTGATCATCATCTCACAATCCTCATGGCTTGCTGCATCAATAGGTTCACGAAGCCTTAATGCTTTCGACGCCAAGTAATCCGCTGGTTGGTTGAAGACTCTGACAACGTGAAATGCTTCAAGTCTTGTGAACCTTGCTTGAATCAAGTGTGCTTCGGATCGAAGTTGACCAGTTAATTGATGAAGAGCAATGCGTGAATCGACAAACACGATCATGTCTTGGATCCCAAGCTTCAAGGCTGTTTTGAACAGCAACAACATTCCGTTGTGCTCTGCTTCATTCACCGTCAAACTAAGCTTGTAACCAGCCCCGGCGGCTTTCACTTTCCATTCCGGCAGCTCGAAGATGATAGTCGAGAATGCTCCAGCGATGGGGTCTTTTATTCGAACAGCACCATCGAAGCATCCAACATAGGCCTTGTGGTCTAGCTTGAGCTGTGCAATGATCATGTTCACAACAACTTCACCCTTGACTTTGTTCGGCTTGAATGACTCCAAGATATGGAATGAGTGGCAACACATCGTCGATTTCATTGGCTTTGATGATTCGAAGTTGATACGGAGACAACATGGCAGCCAATTGAATCGCTGGACCAATGAGTGTCTTGTTTGAATACAACCAACGAAGTGTTGAATGGCTCCAAGTGCCTTCAAAACTGCCAAGACTTCTTCTCACGAGGCTCGTATCGAAGTTCAGTGCTTTTGAAGACCCGACTGACGAATCTCACGGTTCCAACTTGCCTTCATGCTCTTGGCAAATGGACGAACCGAATGTCTATTGATTCACGTATGACACGATCGAAAATGGCTTGTTTCGGTCCGCGTGTTTCAAGATCGGCGCGTTGAGCAGTTTTCGCTTCAAAATTTCGAACGAATTTCTGGCAACTTCTAAGATTTCCCCCCCCAGTCAATTGTGCATCGGTGAGTTCATACAAAGAAGCGGCGTACACGGCGAAATTCTCGATGACTCGGTAGATCAACGACCCGACAAATTGATGGATCCCTTTGAGTGTTCGCGGGAATTGCATCTTCATTATCGCGTAAAGTTTCCGGGGTGCTGTGCGAATTCCTTCAACATCTATGATGTGCGACAAGAACTCGACTTTTCGAACACCAAAGAACTTTTCGGCAAATTGATTGTGATTCCCCAATACCGGAACGACTCAAGAAGACATCGGAACATCCGCACAAGTCTTTTCCAACTCTTGTTGCCGAAGTTGATATCATCAATATATGACCTTCGACACAGAATCGGATCTTGGCCACGCGCATTGACAGATCCAATATTGAAAACGTCGCTTCAATGGTAGATCAGTTGAGATGTTTTCATGAACTTCGTGAGATGAATCATCCGTTTGTTCTGGTGGAGGTGGAGTTGTCAATTGGCCTACGTCTTTGATCTTCGCTTCGATATGGGCTTCCATTCGTCGTACGAAACCCCAAAGATCATTGTCGATGATGCGCTGATAGATTTGAGGCGCGTTCTTCAAGCCTTGCGGCATTCGCGTCCACTCAAAATGGCCCAGCGGACAAATGAAGGCTGAAATCAACTTCGCCGCTTGGTCATTGGGATAGCCCAGTACCCACTGGCATTGTCCAAAGAAATGATCCACATGACGCCTTCGAAGTTGTCAAGCAAATCGTCGATCAATGGCATTGGGTATACCATCAACGCTGTCAATGCATGCACTATGCGATAGTCAATGCACCGACGAATGTCCTTCTGGTTCTTCTTCAAGACAATGACAATTGGTGACTCCCATGGGGACTTCGAATGTCGAATAAATCCTGCTTTCAAGAGTCCACGCAGCAACTCGTATAGCCGCTCAAGTAAAAGAACGGGAACTCGACGAGATCGCTGAGCGACTGGTTTGTGATCCCCAACGTCGATGTCGCAGACCACTCCTCTCGCAGATGGTGGGAGTGCATTACCTGAAGCATTGAAGAGATCGGCATTTTCATGTAAAACATCTTTCATCAGCTTGATGTCCGACTCTGGCAAGCCTTCACCGCCGATTTGAGCATCGTCCATGTTGGTCCGAGCGGGAACACTGGTGTTGATCTCAGGGATCATGGCCAATGCTCCCTTCATATCTTCAGCCGTCATTTCAACTCCCTCCTTGAGAAACACGGGTTCTCCAAGAAGATCTTGCTTGACTTTTGCTGAATCTACTGATTCTGCAGAAAAGATTTGTGGCGGATCATCATTGATTGTTTCCAATGCGAAGATCTCTGGCGTGTACGGGTTGGCATCGCGAGGATTCAATGATTTGTAGTCTTCAGGATTGGCTTCATCGTACAAGTATTGCTTTCGATGGGTATCATTCATAGGCACATCAACCCCGTGTTGGGCTCTAACCGCAGAGACCACGGTTAGAGTCCAACATGGCTCCCGAATCACTGAGGAAGTCGGTTCCAAGGATCAACTCAGAACTACCTCCGAACTTGGCGACCCACAATGTCAAATCGTATGTCTGACGCTTGGCGACAGTGAAGTGGATGGTCGTAAGTTATGAGTGTTTTATCGGCAATCCCCATGAATGTTTGAGGATCAGTGAATGGCACCACAACAACTCCAAGTCTACGCGCTATACTTTCATGGAGAATCCTGATACTGGCCCCAGTGTTAACCAAAGTGTTGACTTCATGACCATGGATCTCAACTGTAATCTTCAGTTGCTTGGCAAAGCCTTTCTTCAGAGCTTTCTCAACTTGAGCTCGCGACACATTCGGCAATGCAGCTTCAGCCACAATGATCTCAACTGCAGATGATTCCTTGGTTTAGGCGGTTGACGCAGTGGTGAAGTTAGGCCTTGGATGGCTCGAACCAAAGTGTTCACAAGTGCTGACAAGGGTTCAGGCACACCAGTTGACTCCATGGAATTGACACGAGACTTGGAAGTAGGTGGGTTGTGCCCAACTCGAGTCGGACCTTCAAGGGTATAAACATCCTGCTTATTCCCCTCTTCCCAACTCTTGACGGCTTCAGTCAATTCGGTGACAGACCGATCCGCTAGCCAAAGAGTTATTGGCGAGGGTGTCCAAGTAGCGCTTGATGTGCTCCTTGCGATCAATCGGGTTGTTCTTGTAATCAAGACGAGCTTTCTTCGCAGCGGCGTTGAGCACATACAGGTATTCAAGTTCTGTTTCTCGATTTTGACGCAACTTGTAGTACTGATCACGTGTTGAGCTAGATCCCTTGTCGAACTCGTTGCTGAACGCTTCAGCCAACGTGGCTTGACTCTGTCGAATCGGCTTCGGTAATTGGTGATACCAGCTTTTCGCAATGCCTTGGAGATGGTCCTTACGGCTGCACTTGAGCAACACTTGAGCCAAGATTCAGCCGCATCCACGCCTTCCTCACCCTTGAACATCTTCAACATTCTGGATCACCATCACAACCGAAGGTTCGTCCTTGTGTGGTTTCATCTCACCTTTGCACTCCTGCATGTGTTTCAGGAACTGCTTCGGCGTGATTTCGCCCGAGTCCACTTTCTTCAAAATGACTTCGTGCGCAAGCTTTTCGAAGGAGTGATCGGTTGACACCGTCCAATGCGTGATTGCGCTGATGTCGGTGGTCTTCAACGTTGAGCTTGGACCGTGTGGAGTGGTAACCTTGCCTGATTGAGGGGTTATGTCGGCCTTCTTGGTCGTTGTTCGATTCAGCGGTAGGTCCACATCCGTGAACGATAAATGACGCGTAATGGTGGATGGGTGCATCCAAGTCCCAAGACGTAGCAGCCTTGCCTCGGTCGGGAGTTGAAACAGCTTCAGGTAAGATATCGTGTACTGGTGTAGCATCACTATTGCCAGCTGTCACTTCAATAGAAGTTGACCACTCTGTTTCTTGTTGAAGTAGGTCCGTCAGCGCGATGAACGGTCCCACTTTCGCGTCACGTGAATATTCCTCCAAGTCCTCGGTGGCGTTGGTAAAATATCCCGCCATGCAGAGCAAACTCACTGCTCCGTCAACAATGCTCTGTGCCGATGTCACATCGACAGCAGCTATATCAGTGATGGGTTTCTCCGCTTTGTGCTGCTTCACTGCTCGCAGACAGCAGAGCCAGCAGTCGTCGCGGTTGAGCAACCATGTCAGCTTGAACTGAATCAGCGACACAGTTGTCATCGCTTCACACCACGAAATCCCTTTCTGGGTCATTCCGGAGCGTATCAAAGGTTCAAAAATGGATCACGTACCACTTGTTGTCAATGTCTTTCAAAGAATCGCAACAGATCCGGGCATACGCACCAGTGATTCAAAAAGTTTTGAATCTTGAGTAGTGTTTACACCGCACGCTGTGTCGCGACTCTTCAAGATAAACCTAAAACCTCATAACCTCATAACCTTATAAACCTTACTTCGTAACGGACGAGGCTAAACGGTCAAAGTTGAAACCCCCTCAAGTCGGGTCAAAAATTGATGACTAGTAACAGAAATGGTAAATAACTCATAACTGTGAGTCACATTCGGGCCACATTCGGTTGACATCTTGGTCTTGGTCTTTTTGTAAATACTATGACCATCTTTGTAGAATTTCACAGCGCTATATCACACAACAATCGGATAAGATCCTCCTGTGACGTGCCTGCCACCCTGGGTGCGTTCACAATCGCAAACATCGGTGTGGAGATCCGTTGCTTCACTTGTTGATGGCTTCGCCTTCTTGTCGATTCACCTGAACTGTGATCACTCGGTTTTTGTGAGCGTTCCTCAGCGTGGAGGTATTCGGCTAGGAGCTTGGCCAATTCGAGGACCTTGCGCTGTCGCTCTTTGGTGGCCATCATCTGATATTGTCTTGTTCATTTCAATTCCGTCCACACTAGAGTTAACTCTGCAGTAGGTTCTGCGAAACCAACACATGATAGGGTTGCGGGCGCTTTACGGGCGCTTTACTTGGCTGTGTATTTGGAAGGCGATTGCAGAGTGAGGATTGCGTTTTTCGTTTGGAGTTGCGTCAATGCCTCATTCACCCGAGTATCAGAATTTGGGTTTCCCGGAGCTGACTCTTAAGAGCCGCACTTTGCGATTGGTCTTGATTCATAGCCTGACTCAGTTTCTGGTTCTCCATGTCTGCTACGTTGAGCGACTCCTTCAATTCGAGGACTTAAATGTCGCTCACCCGTGTTTGCTCACGCAGTTGTGTCTCAACCAATTAACTATGGATCTGCTATTGTTCATACTTGCCCGCAAGTTCCGTCAGCTTTTGTCGGTTATCACGACACTCAGTTTCGCTTCGTTGGCCCTCTTTAATTGGTTGAGCAATACGTTGTTTGCACCAATGAATATTGGCTTCACGCGCTTTTGGGGGATGTAATTACAAAGCGTTTATCGAGCTCATGATCATCAAGGTGGGCGCCACAAATAGATTTGAAAGAAGTGAATTGCTAGTTACTCACGTTGGATTCTGTGTTTTCATTTGGTCCCGACAAGGCTCTTGCCGTTCTGCCATATCCTTTTCACTTGATCAGGTGATCACATTGGTCTTGGTTTCGAGTTGAACCCTGCGATTCGGTTCCAGATTCTCATTGTCTTGCTTGATCCAGGAATACCGCGCACCAAAAAGAAGGCTGGGTAATGACGCATAGGAACTACTTTCCAACACCGCACGAGTGATGTGTCATCGGTCCAGATGTCATAGTTGTCGATTGGCAGGAATGTGTGGGTGATCTTCATCCATAAAACCCGTGGATCGCTAGCGAAGTCGAGATCTGTTGCAATAACCACAGTGGCGTAACCCAAGTCAACGAAGTGTTCACAGATTGATGGTTGTTCCTATCCATGACTGATGATGATCAGTTGCGTCCACGCGATCAGAACAGACGAAGGAGTGACTGTCAGGGGACCACCTGTCGAGGATCTTCTGCACGAGTCTCTCGTTCCGATCCTGCCACAATCACCACAATTGTTGTAAAGCCTAATGAATCTCTTTTTTTGTCAGAGTCTCACGGGGGCGAAGGTTTGCAAACGAATGGCTCAAGACGAAAAGTGATGGAGTTCCGCTAACTCAACCCCAAGTTTGCATTGGAAGAAGGTGGTGAAAACGACTAAGTCCAAGTCCTGCATTCAAGTCACCTTCCTCTAACACTCCAACGTACGGAAAGTATTAAACTCTAAGGGGTACCTGTTTGGTTTTTGTGTATTTCATGTGTGCATGTTAGGACAATACTTTTCCCAAGGGACACCTTGAAGAGACACTCGAGGTTTTAAGTCGTCGGCTGCAACTGCCGCTGGCTGTTGTTTGGATGAATACACTTCCAGACTTACCCTAAGAAGCACAAGCGATTGATTCTAGACAGCACTCTGTGATGGATTGTAGTTGAGCGTGCTCAAGTGCACAAATTGCTGGTCCGCGGCACAATGACTTAAGCCGAACTGCTGCCAGCAGCATTTTCAAGGTGGTGTGGACCCCATACATTTTCGCATAGCTTTACGTCGCAATTAACGCTTCTTGCAGTCGCTTCATCACCTCGCCGAACAATTGCGTGGTGCGAAACATGACCGCAGAATTGATAATGCAGGTAGCAGCTGCTTGTTGTTTCGGGAGATCAATAGCCAATTCCTTGTAAGCTCCTTTCTTGAGCATTTATGGATTGTTTGGATTGAACTTACTGGGTTTGCATGCTATATAATGAAACCATGTAGTGAGTATCAGTGTGTAGTACATAGTGACAAGAGGATTCGTCCGAGTGACATTGGTGTGGAGAACATAGTGACAAAATGACTCGTCTGAGTGACATTGGTGTGGAGTCAGCTGCTCTGTGCCTGATGTTGGTTTATCATCCGATCGATCTCACAGCAACACGACTCAAGTCTGGAACAACTTCTCGGAAATTGGTGGGTTACGAAGCGGATTTCCAAGACCATCATCAATGGGTGGAATCCGTGAAGGGGAGATGGAGGAATCCAGAGCCAGAATCCACCGGGATACAAGTCCAGACGCTAAGGCGGTCTCAGAACATGTGTGCGCCAGAAGTCCAAGCGATTTGCATGTGATTCCGGAATCCAGAGCAGTATTCTCAAGAATGAAGATGTGACGAAATGAAGATTTTCCTAAATGGATAATAAGTGAGGTTTGTTTATCTGATATGTTATACAAACAATCCAACAATTTTACGACATGTCAGGAATCTCAGACCCA
>JAMFLO010000644.1:0-13860 GCA_027475765.1 Paralagenidium karlingii
TGGAAAAAGAAATTGACCAGTACCATGCGCAACGAGATCCCTTCAAAGGTTTTCTTGTTCTTCCAAAACGACACATCGTTCTTGAACGCCAAAAAGTCAAACAACGAGTGCAACAACGACACCACGAAGGTCACGCCAAGTAGAATTGGGTTGGTCTCGAGAAACATGAGTTTCATCTGGTCGGTATCTTTGCGACCCAGACTTCCAGAAGATACCTGCATCTCAAACGATTGCTGCATGTTTTCATACAAGGCGAATTTGTACAATTGAATGCCGTAGATGCGGATCTGCAGTGGCAATGAGTCAATGGTATCGTTGATGGGGTGCAACTTTCGGTCCAACAGCCAGAATTCATTGATCAGCATCGCCGGAACGTACAATCCACGGTCTTCGAGGGTCACCAAGTACTTTTCCATGAATGGCGGCGGCGCCACTTGGGAAGAGAAGACGGTGTTGTCACTCACAAAGTTGATCAACACTTCGGATTTCCACAATGACACGTATGCACCCGACTCCTCAGCACCATTTGCATGGTCGTCTTGCTCTTGTTGCTGCTGCTGCTCTTGTTCTTCTTCGTCTTGTTGTTCCAGCAAATTGCGTTTGACCACTTTCTTCTCAGGCGGTCGAAACGTCACCAACGGCACCTTTTGATACATGGTGGCGGCTTCGTCAAAGGTGGCATCCTGTGGATTTGGCGAAAAGCCTTCTTTGGTCAGAAACACATGCGCAAACATGGTGCCATTCTGCAACAAGTGGTCGTTGATGCTGACGTTGAAGACCACTTCTTTCTCCCACGGACTCTTCCACTTCATCAGCGACGCCAACGACAACGCAGAAGATGACGAAGACGACGACGACGAAGAAGAAGCAGGTGCATACGACGCATCCACTTTGCCGTACATGGAATACGGCAGATTGTGCACCAGCCATCGCAGTTCTTGCTGGTCTTGAGAAGTCTCGGCGGCAAACTCAAAGTGTTCCTGTTGCGTCACGTAGACCCGCAGGGTCATGGCGTCCTCAAACGAAAACGAGTTGCGCAACGTCACCAGCGGTTCTCTTCTGGTCGCGTCCATTCCACTGGCAATGTGCACGTCTTGGCCCACTTGGTGGTGCCTACCGGGCGGAGGTGGCGTTGTCACATGGTCGTTGGGCCCACCATTTGCCTCGTTGTCGATGATGTTGCTGGTGGTGGCTGGCGCACGGGGGTTGAATAGGCCACCAAGGACCGTCTGAATGCCGTACCAGATCAGAAACATGCGCAAATACGGCATCACACTGTCGAAAAAGCTGTTTCCACCATTGTTCTCGTTCCCATTGCCATTGCCACGGGCGTTGGCGGCCGGTGGCTGCTGCTGGTCACTCGCCATGATGGAGGATGGAGCCGTTGGTTCCTCACTGTGGTACAGTATGTGAAAAGCGAAAGGCTCCCACACCGTTTGGTGATTGGTGGATTTGGCGACCGGTGCGGTGCTCATTGGTGCATCTTGGGAGAACCTTTTCGACCAATCCAGGGGGATTTAAAGAACCTATCCGTTAGAATCCATTCCTATCTGAAAAGCTTTTGTTGAAGTTTAAAACCACTTTGAGAGCCTGGACCACTGGAATGGCCCCGTTGCCAAAACGCCACAGAAACGCCACTAGAAGAAATCAACTAATCCACCCCATTCGGAACATGTCTCTCTCTCTCTCTCTCTCTCTCTCTCTCTGTTGGATGTCATAGCCATTTGACTCCGCGTCGCGCTGATCCATTTGCACTCTTGGGTGTGTCCAGTGTGCTGATATGTCCGGAACTCTCGTTTCGAAGAAAAAGAAAGAAGTGTACCCATCACCGAGCGGTGTGTGAAAGCTTTCGTGAAAACTATACTGTCCCCGAAAGAAAACCACGAAGGATTGCACCCCCATCAGACGTGACGTTGACCCCTGCGGCAATCGTCGAGGATAACCCAAGCCAGCCAGCCAGCCAGTCAGCCAGCCAGCCAGCCAGCCAGTCAGTCAGCCAGTCAGCCAGCGGCACGAGTCCGAGCATGTGGGCCAAATGGTGGGGAGTGAGTCGATTGGTGGCGAAACTAGCCGACGGCCATGCCAGGTCCCATCTCTCCGCGATCGAAAAGCAACTCTTTGACACACTGGCCGACTCGTTGAAGCATCAAACGGAATTTCTCGACCAGGGCGGGTTGGAATTGCTGGTGGTCAACTGGCCCAATGACTACGTCGTCCGCATCGTGCGGGGGCTCTGCCTGCAACCTGCATTGTGTCCACGGTTACTGACTCAGCATCAGTTGGTGCAGCATTTGCTGCAGTTCATCCGCGAAAACAAGGACCCCCACCACGCACAGGACCTGTTGACTCACCTGGTGGACCACTATCCTCGAGAAATCGCGGCCTCCACGGCGTTGATTCTGCAGAATTTACTGCAATTTCGCTCTCGATGGAATCTGTTGCAGCTCTGTGGGCTGTTGTCTCGGCTACCGTTGGATTTGTTGGAGCAACCGGACCAGAAAGAAGCCATTGCGAAGTGCTTTGAGTCGTTTTGCGGACGCAAATTGATTCTGCAGCTCTTGCAGGTGGATGAAGACGAAGATGCGCACTCGGTTCAAGCAGCGCTGGAGATGCTACGTGCATTGTGCTGCAAATTGGAGTGTTTCTTTGTGGATTCGGTACTGTTGAGTTTTGACGTTGCCACCCAGTGTCAATGCGAGTACCAGCCGATTGTCGGCAGAGTGCGAGCGCTCGCCAGCATGCCATCCACAACAAGGCATGGTAGTGGTGATGCCACCAGCAACAATCAGTTGCAGCAACTTGCAATGGAGGTGCTGAACCAGATTGACGAGGCAAAACCCAGACACCTTTTCTATGAGCTTGTGCAGTCACTGGTGAACCAAGTGCAGGGTCTTGTGAACGACGAGCAACACGATCCCTATTGTGACACTGATCTATTCGGTTGTGCGGATCCGACCAGTCTGACCCGCGAGCAACAATTGGACGCCATTCAGCAAGTGTACGACTTCATGAAGGCACAAGAGTATGCCGCAGACACGGTCGTCAACCCCAAGGACTGGGTTGCGTTTTCTTCGCTGGTCAAGTACTGGCGCAACACATCAATTGAAGAAGCGCGGTATTTTGCTGCACAGACGGCATGTCTGTTTGTCACCAAAGGATGTCATTTTCGTCAAGACGTCTTCTCTGGGCTGATTGAGGATTTTGTGGCGATGATTCAGGAGAATAGAGAGCGATGTAAAGCCCTCAGAATCCTCTTTGAAGTGGTGAAGATCAGCTCGGCCACTACCATTTCCCCCGTGGTTTATGATGTTTTCACGGAGATCATTGATTGCTATCGATCATCTGTAGTACGTGAGGTGGAGAAAGGCAATAGTTCGCCTCAACTGTTCACATCGGTTTGCCTGCTTTGTGACTTTATTCGAGAATACTGTCGCGCGACATCAGAGACAGCAATCATTATCGACGTCGTCGAGCAAGGAACTCTTGTACTGCTGTGCGATTTACTTGCGATGGAGTCTTTTGAAATCCAGTTTCACTCCTTGCGTGCTCTCGACCAGATCCTCACTCATTCAGCTGTTCTTTCAAATGTGATGGGAACTCATGAGTACTCTGGTCGGATTGTCTCTGTGTATAAATATGCTCAAAAATCCGTTCAAGAGAGTAGAGGAGATGAACCGAGCCAATTGGTGTTGCTATGGCAAAAACTTCTTGATCAACTGGAAACATGTGACCTTCCGCAAGAAGCGATTATTGATTTTGTGATGTCGCTTCTACGTGATATACACCAAAATGCGAGTCCGGCCAACGAATGGTTTCTACTATGTCACTTGACAGTTCGGAGACCAGAGATTCGTGAGTTTGTGGTCGGCAATTGTGATCTGAAAGGCATGACTGAGATTGTTCTCGACACAGTCAAACCTTTCGCCACTGAAAACGTTGAAGTTTTCTCGCTGTCATCAGGGTTACTGTTGGCGATGATCAGCAGAGCTATCTCAATTGATGATGGTCCGGTCCAGCATCAGCTCGGCAATAACGAACACGCTGTTGAATGGTTGCAAGCAATTCTGATTGCGGGTCACGACTATTCTTGCACCGAAGAAATGATTCAATCTGCTTTGCAAGTGATCAAGTCGTTGGCTCTACAACCATGGATCGTGAGACTTGACAGTTTCGTAGTGGCTGTTGACCAATGCGCAAGTCTTTACGCTCAAGAGAGGTCCATTGTGAGTGTTTGCCAAGAGATCAAACAACTCGTATTGGAAAGCAAACGACGGAGTTCGTTAGGCTCTGAAGACGATGACATGGTGAACGAGATCACACAACCGCGCAGGCGATATACGAATGAGACGACACTCACTGCATCCATGTGTTCATCTCTATTCTCCACGCAGCTATCGAGAGCTGATAGTGAGTCTCTTTTCTTGATACTGGACGACCTGGAGCAGACCAATCTGGAAACAAAACGCCGAGCCATCAAAGACCTTCGCAAACTGAACAAGCAATCAATTCAATTCGGGCTGGAGAGTGTGAAACAAGGCGTGCTGACACATCTGTTATCGTTCTGGAAGAACACCTGTGAACCAACTGATCGACTGGTCGTTTTGCGACTCGTGAACTCGCTTGCCAACAACATGCGCACCGCTGTGGAAATGGCTCATCACGAAGGATTTCTGGACAATCTGCTCGAACTAGCACAAGGCGTTGACCCCATGGCTAATTATTGGGCTTGGAGTTGTCTTCGCAATTTCTCCAAGCATCCAAACAACGAGATTCAGCGTGCGTTGCTGGATTCAACGATTTTGAGTGTGCTGATGGATGTGGCCACAATCTCTTGGCGCGACTGCTGTGGCATTTTGCAAAACATGAGTCGTCACAGCAGTGACGATAATCGTGTTGAAATAGCTCGCGGAGGTGGCATCTCGTTTGTATTTCAGGCTCTCGAGCTGGGAGAAACAAGTGCTCAGCAAGCGGCATTGCTGGCGCTTCGTGAACTCATGAAAACCAAACAAATCACTGCTGAGTTCAACCTGCTCGAGAAATTGGAGGCATATGCTGTCGGGTCTGATGAAATGGTGAAACCTCTAGTTGAAGAAGTGATTGAGCATGCAGCAATGCTTGACGAAACCCCGTCAAATCCCCGCCCATCACTACAACAGTCCAATGACCCATCGAACTTGAATAAGCAGGACACTCGGAGCCCGCGGCATCGAGTATCGTACGGAATTCCCTTTTCACCTACTTGCACGTCAAATGGTTCCGATCGATCGTCATCAACTGTTTCAACCTGTAGAGGTGAACCCAAGACAGAACCGGTGTCAATTCCATTGCTGTTGGAGCAACTCGAACAGGGTGATTATGAAGCAAAGCGGAGGAGTTTGCGACAGTTCCGACAGTTGAGCAAAATCCCGAACCAACATCTTTGGTTCGACATGCTTCGACCAGAAGTGTTAGCACAGCTGTTTGCGTTTTGGAGAGCCGCCCGAGAGGTAGAAGATCAGCTGATTGCTGTCCGATTTGTGAATTCTCTTACCAACCGATTGCCAACAGCACTCGAGATTACTCGTCAAGACGCTTTCTTGGGCAACTTGATCGATCTGGCGAACGAAGTCGACTCTTGCTATTGGGCATGGAGCTGCTTGCGGAATATCTCCAAGCACCAGGATAGCGAGATTCAGCGTCACTTGCTGGATTCGAGAATCGTGGAAATTGCTCGCAACTTGGCAGTGTCATCACCAGGTCCAAGTTGGCGCGAATGCTGTGGCGCTTTGCAGAATATGGTCCGTTACAACAAGGATGAACAACGCCGGGAAATTGCACATAAAGGAGGAATCGTGTTTGTATTTGAAGCGCTGAAAAAGGGAGATTCAACGCTCCAAATAGCGGGTTTACAGGTCCTTCGCGAGTTCATGAAGACGAGACAGGTGGTGGTGGAATTCGTTCTCCCACACCTTTCGACCTTGTCAGAACTCGCACGAGATCCAGACCCAAACATGAGCTCATTGGGCAACGAAGTGCTTCAAATTGCCAAAACGTTCCAGCCAGAACCCCCAAAGAATGAGCAACCGTTATTCAGTTGCGTCTCTTCTTGTCAAGTCAATGGACGAAAGTACGCGATCAAGAATCCCAGTGATTTGAGTCTCTGTGCGGGCCGAAACACCCTTGTCCAAGGAACTGACCTTGTGTTCGGCAAAACGGTCATGATCAAGTTGTACCAGGACGGTTTGAAAAGCCATGGACTCAACGAAGTCAACAACCTCAGCAAGTTGATGCGCCACCCAAACAGCAAACAGTTTGTCGTTGAACCGATCGACTTTGCTGAAGACGCCAAATGTGATGGTCGTACCTGCGCAGCGTTGGTGATGCAGTGTGGCCAGAGTAATCTCAAAGAGATGGTTGAGACAAATGCCCAAAAGGGTACGTTTGATTTCGCTGTGACCATCATGAAAAGCATTGCCACAGGCCTCGCATTCTTGCATTCCCAAAGGATCGTCCACGGCGATGTCAAGTTGGAGAATGTCGTGAATTTTGGCGACGGCACGGGGTTCCCCAAATTCAAACTGATTGATTTCGAGAACAGCCGGGAGTTCAACCAAAGGATGCAATTGGATTGCAGCCCGGAGTACTGTCCACCAGAGCTAGCGACCGAGATATTGAAGCACCAAGCCAGTACGAAATTGAGTGAAGAATGGTCGGAGAGAGTGTCGGATTTAACTGCGGCAGGATCGTTTGATGTCTGGTGCTTTGGCGTGCTGTGGATCAAGTATCTAGTGCATGGGCGAGCATTGGTGGAGTTTCAAGGCATGAATCCTACCGCCATGATGCGGCGCATCTCGGAGCCACACTTCAACTTTGATCAGTCGTTGCATAGCTTGGAGTCGCATGTGTCAAGACCCATGAAAGAGCTGATTCAGCAGTGTACCCAACGAGATCCCCATCGTCGTCCATCTTTCGGGGAGATCCTCAAGCATCCCGTCATCGGTGGTTTCAATACCACCCTGTGGAGAGCATCATCGATGCACGAGAAACTTCGGGAAATGCAGGCCAACGTCGAGTGGTTGGTCAAGCAATCCACTTGCATGAATCATCGATTCGTGGAGTCTCCTTTGCCGTGTCTGTGGATCCTTGTTCCGTGGCACAGCGGGTCAGCGTTTCACCCCAAGCGCATGGATTGGACATGGAGTACGCTGGGGGATCATCAAGATGTGGAGTTGAGACTTCTCTGTGACGCGGTGATGGATGATGATGCAGTGGTGCCTTGTTGCCCATGTGCAGAAGACCAACGCATTCGAATCAGCGCGAGCCATGCGCGTGAATTTGTCGAACGCGCACTTCCAGTGCTTCGTTGTGCAGCGGTGCTCTTGCAGATCCTTCGTGTCTCAAACCTCGTGACGGCATGTCCTTTGTTGCACTGTGTCGAGACCTATGATGGGATCGATTTGATCCAATGGAGTCACCAGATCCTCTCTCAGGGCTGTAAAGAAGACAGGTGGATGGAAAACGTGGTCGAGTCGCTGCAAAACGTTGAGGAATTCGGCACCAAAAGGGGCTTTCCCCATGCCATCGAGACGCAAAAGTCGGTGTCGGCCAAGCTTCGTCAAGAAGGTCAAGAAGTACTTTCCTGCTTTCAGTCATCTTTCGAGAAACAACAGTTGATGGAAGCTTTGCTCCACCAAGTGGACGCCTCCAGGCCATGGAGGCAGTTGCCGGGCATAGGTGGACTACAAAGAATCTCCGACAAGACTGGAGGTATTCGCTGGGTGTGTGCAAGCCATCACGCCACTCTGGTAGGCAATCCCATGAGCACAACCAATGGGCATCATGCCCAGGCGGCCTAAACGGCAAAGCAAAAGTTCACCAGAGGTGACGGTGTAGCTGATATTAATCCCAATTTACCTGATATTTCAGGATTTCCGAATTGGAGAGATCGGATCAATTTGTGGGAAAATTTGGAGAAAAAAATATCAGAAATCTCCGGGTGGATCAGATCATCTGATCCCCACCAGCAGTTCTGAGATTGCATCTGATGCCGATTTTTAGGTGGTGCACACCATACACCATGGGGCTTTTATTTGGAGTGGATCTTTGAGGACTTGGGGCGAGATTCGATCCATGGTGGGCACCCGATGGCGACTTAGTAGTGTGGTCCAAAAGCTCTTCGCGGCCAAAGCCAAAGGCCAAATCAAAGACCTTTTGGCGTTGGAACAACAACTCCATGACACCCTTTCCCAAGAGGCCCAGTACGCCCACTTGCACTTCCCCACGGGCTCCATGGTCTGGGATTTGTTCAAGTTGCATCGGTATTTGGTCGACCATCAGGGCCGAGTGATTGACTTGCTGATCGATCACTGGCATCAGCCACCAACCCAGTGCGTGCAGAAGTCACAACAACAACAACAACCAGAAGACCAGGTGCAAGAAGACTGCTGGGCCAGCGGTATTTTGTTGTTGTTGTGCTCCCACCGAGCCAGTTGCCGCCAGCTGGTGGTGCGCGAGAATGGCTTGTTGGACCATATTGTGGCATTCAGTCGCACGGCAAAGCAACCTGAACGCGCCAAAGCGTGTCTCCAGCAAATCCTGGTGTTTGCCCTCAAAGGCAACGACTTGGACCACCGGGATGCCGTGGCCATTCGAGCGGTTGTGTTGCAACATGTCGAAGTCGTGGAGATCTTGATGGCGCGATGGACACTGTACGAGAGCTTGGAGTTTGTGATTCCATTGATGATGCAGCTTCTTCGCCAAGACAGCCATGAGGAACAGGAAACCATGCATTGTGCCAAGTGCTGCCTCGTCTCCAATCCTCAACTGGGTTCCTGGCTGCAGGAGTTCTTTCGCAGCCGTGATCAGATCATGGCACGCACCCAACACACGCATTCGGTGCTGCAGATCGTACAACAGTTGATCCAAGAACCGTGGAGTGTGTTGCATGTGGACCATGCGCCGATGGTTTTCCAGGCAATTGAACACTGCGCGTCAATGAATGCGCGAGACAGAATCATCACGAGTACCTGTCAAACCATTCTTGCCATCTGGAACAGGTATCAAGCAAAGAACCCTCCTAAGTCTTTGAATCCGTCGCCCCAGCAACCGCACCAGACCAAGACGTCGCCGAATTCGTTGCCTCCGTCCCGCGGCGATTCAGCACTCCCTGCAACAGTATCGCTTCCTGTCCTGGTTCAAAGACTTGCAGCAGGCGACCTCGACTCAAGACGTCACAGTGCCAAAGGGCTTCAGCAGATGCTTACTCAATGCCATGACATCATACCTGTGGTCGGAGGTGACATGGTCAAGCTGGGCATTTTGAATCATCTGATCTTGTTTGCACAAGATTCAAACTCGGGCATCGATCATTACCTTGTGGAGGAGCTGTTGAAGTCACTTGCCCGTGATCCGTGCGTTGCCTTGGCAATGGTTCAGCAGAAACCGTTTATCGATGATTTGATTCAGTTAACGATGCAAGCCGACTCCACTCCTATGCTGCCATGGATCGGCGTATGGCGTTGTTTGCATTGTTTGTCGGGACATCACAGCGAAGAAATAGCGAGTGCTTTGGTTGAATCCGACGCTTTGGAGACGTTGTTGAGTTGGAGCGTTGCGATGCAACACAAGGACTCGAGCTTTTGGTCGGAATGCTGCGGAATTCTACAAAACTTGTGCAGTTGTGGCGATGAGCAACATCGGTTTCAAGTTGTCGACAAAGGAGGCATTTTGCTTGCACTGGATATTCTAGACTGCAATGACCCAAGCATTCAGCTTCAGGCTCTGCACGTGCTTCATGACCTCACATTGACCAGTCATGAAGCTGTGTATCATCATCTTTCAAACAGGTTGCCCAAAGTCCGAAGTTTCACGTTGAGTCGTGACGACCAAGTGCGAGTACTTGCGGGTGAAGTGCTTCAACGAGCCAACAGTGTGATGGTGGATGATGCCACCAAACTGCGTCACTTCTTGAAGATGATCGAGGAGGGGGACTCAGACGAGAAGATGGTGGCTGAAGAATGCATCTATACAATGATTTCGACTGCTAAGCAATTCCCAGAGCGAAACGCCAAACTTTTGATCAAGGAAGGTGGCGTTCCGGTGTTGGTATCGAAATGGCCAGATCCATTTGCTGTCAAGACAGTGTGCAAATTGTGTGAAACTCTGTCGGCATCGGCGGAGTTTGTGAATGGAAGGTTCCTACATGATTTACTTCGATTCTTTCGAAATGATCTGGAGCGAACCGCAGCAGATGGGTGCATCCGTCACATCGTCGAGCATGCCAATGACAACACCATGATTTATCGCATGATCACACGAGTTGACGTCCTTGAACACATGATCCATGAATGGCCATTCGAAAACATTTATCTTCGTGTCCTGCCCATGCTGCGTGCTCTTCTCGCTCAAAAGGATCAGCAAGTCAAATGCCAGCTTTCATCAAGTCCACGTGTTGCCGACTGCTTGATGACCTATCTGGACTGGCCACTGAAGAAGACTCGCTCCTCAAGAATTGTGGTGTCTGCTCTTGAAGCCATCGCATCACTTGTGGAAGATCCATGGAGTATGGCCCATGAGCCACACGCGGAAGCAATGCTCAAGTCAGTCAACGATCTCTCGTTGAGCTTTGTGCACGACCCGTATGTCATGAAGCATTGCGAACTGGTTCAACGACTTTTTGAGAGCTTTCTCGACCAAGACACAGCGCAACAACTGAAAGCGCCACACCAGGACCAACCATCAATCGACAACACCACAGCAGATCCACCCCAAGACCAGCCCCTCTCACTTTCGGAGTTGATCCAACAACTCGACCGTGGTGACTTTGAGTGGACACGGCGTTCGGTCCAACAATTGCACCAACACTGTGCACTCTCGAGGGAGAACCGACTTGAATTGATCAACGCTGGTGCTTTGTCTGCGCTGATCGCATTTGCGCAAGCGACCGTGTCGAAAGAGGATCAGCACCTCATTGCCGAACTGATTTCGTTGCTGGTGGGCGATCCGTCCGCTGCAAAGACAATCGTTCTGAGAGCTAACTTTCTCCAGAGCCTGATTGGCTTGACCCACGGAGCAGACGTGACCCGATTTGGCTGGGTATGGCGATGTGTGGCTCTGTTGTCCAAGTATGAGTGCCACGAAATCCAACATGCGTTGCTGGAGTCGGGCCTTGTCGAATCCCTTCGATCTCTGAGTAAACACCCAAGGAACCAGGGCTTGGACAAGTGCTTCTGGCAAGATTGCTGTGATATCGTGCAGAACCTGATTGACCATGCCGATGAGCAAGCCCGTGCTCGACTGGCAACAAGAGGTGCTCGATCTTTTGCTTTTGAATGCCTAAGCCATCAAGACATCAGCATTCAGCAAAAAGGTACTCGTCTGCTACGCGTGTTGGCCGAGGTTCGTCTTATTGAAACGTGTGAGCATGGGGCACTCCAAGATGCATCGGAGAGGAGAGACACTCCTGGAGAGGAGTGCGCGAATAAGCAACCGAAGGAAACAGCGCACAATACAGCGAGTCCAGTCGCCAAAGGAGCAGAACAAGGAGACAACAGTATGAACATGGCTAAGATTGGTGAGGAACAGCAGCAACAAAACATACCCACCAAGCAACGGTGTAACACGATCACAGTTTGTGGTTGGACCTACCAATTGCAGGAGTGTATTGATGAGAACAAGCACAGCAAACTGTTCCAGGCACGAGTGTTGAACAAGTTCAACAGGCGCGTGCTACTCAAGATGTATAGTTCGGCACAGCGATCACGAGCGCGACATGAAAACCAGATGCTGCGAGAGTTGATGACGATGGAAAGAGGGTCCCAAACGTCCACCGACTCGACGAAATATGTGGTGGAGTGTCTGGAGTTTTCCGAGCAAAAGCAACTCAACGAGGATCCTTGTGCAGTGTTGATCATGGAACGAGGCAAACAAAGTCTCCAGCAACTGGTGCGCGAAGCAGACGTGCGGACGGACATTTTGCCCACCATGCAAAAAGTCGCCGAGTGTCTGCGTTTTCTGCACCTCGAAGCACAGGTCGTCCACGGGGCGATCCAGTTGGGAAACGTTATGAACGTTGGTGGAGGCTTTCTCAAGCTCAAATTGATGGGTTTTGATGGTGCCTGTCATCTCAACGAGCGGATGGCACTGCATTGCAATCTAGAGTCTTGTCCTCCTGAACTGGCTCGTCAGGTGGTCAAGCACTTGGATGCCACCAACAGCAAGCTGATGGTCGATTCGAGCATGGAGCAACTGGATGGATGGGTTGTTGCGGAGACTTCATTCGATGTCTGGTGCTTTGGGGTGTTGTGGATCAAGTGTTTGTTGCGTGGGAAAGCGCTCGTGGAGTTTCGTGGCATGAACGCCATTGAGATGGTGCGGAAGATTGCAAGACCAGACTTTACCTTTGAGCAAACGTTGAGGAATCTGCCAGTGTCGAATGCCACCAAAGTCGCTATCAGACAGTGCGTTCGACGGGACCCACAACTGCGATGGACTGTGCAAGACATTGTCAAAAGCCATGTGATTCGCGGATTCAGTACTACTCTCATGAATGTTAACGACCTGCAAGCAAAACTGGCGAGAATGGAAGAAACCATGCAACACATGATGGAGCAACACAGCCAAAAAATCCTCGAGGCAATGGAAAGCACGCTACCGACGACGTGGCTGCTGGTGCCATGGCGAAACCAAGACCACAAGGATGAACTATCTACTGTCACACGGCTATGGAGTTTGATTCGGCCAGAGCAGGATCTGGAGCTCAAGATGCTTTGTGATGCGGTGTTTGAGGAGGAAGGCCTCCGCTCCAACGAACCCTGCTCGGGCTGTCCGGACGACCAACGCATTCGTATCAAGGCCGCGTCTCCTTTTGTCGTCAAAGCGCTTCCGTTGCTTCGTTGTGCATCCGCACTGCTCAAGATCGCGAACGTGACGTGTCTGGTGATGGGCCTTCCAGCCTTCAGCTTTGTCGAGTCCTTTTTGACCAACGTCTGCAGGGCGGGGGATCTGCTCGAGATGATGAAGCAAGTGCTGGCCATAGGCTTTGACCAGGACGCAATGGTTGGCATGATCACTGAAAACCTCGACAGTATGGTCGATTTGGCGGAAAAAGACTTTGACGACCATGTGGAACAAAAGGAAGACATGATCCAAAAGCTTCAAGAAGGAAGTCGGCAGATCCGCGCGTTGTGCCAGTCACCAGAGAAGCAACAGTTGATGCGGGATTTGCTCAACCACGTGGACCCGCAAAAGAAATGGACAGAACACCGAGTCGTCGGCGGGCTTCAAAAGGTGTGTGCCAGCGGCACCGTTCGATGGCTTTGTGCGCGCCATGCCGAGCAAATGTTGAACCCCACAAAGCAGACAAACACGAAGCAGCCGTCCGGCATCACGACAGACCACCCAACACCGTACCAAGCAAGCGGGCGCTTCGTGATGGATGGGTCGCGCGCCGCCTGAGGAATGGATGACCCAAGAAAGGCCCGCGATCTTCTCGGACGTTCTTACTTGTTGCCGCCTTGGATCAATCAAGGCAATCTTCATCTCTCGTTGGCATCTCCGCCCCTTCTTCGCCTGGTGGTGTAGTCCAACCATCCATTCCACATGGCACGATCAGAGTTGAAGCAATTACCGGGTGCAACTGGTCAAGTGGTTGAAGAAGTTTGCAGACATTTTAGATCGCTTGGAACGATTTCCGCAATAATATCGCGCGATTCGAGGACCCCGTGGTGGGCCAAGACGTGCACATTGCCAGTGGAATGGACGCGACCAGAAGAGAACCGATTGTGACTTTTTGGCGTTCAAGAACGATGTGTCGTTTTGGAAGAACAAGAAAACCTTTGAAGGGATCTCGTTGCGCATGGTACTGGTCAATTTCTTTTTCCA
>JAMFLO010000645.1:0-13711 GCA_027475765.1 Paralagenidium karlingii
GCGTTTCGTCTTCTCCATGTGATTGGGGTTGTCGACATGTCGAGACTTCCAAGTCAGATAATCAGGAGACATCAACCATCGCGATGGAGGCGAAGCTTCGGTTGGAACACGGTCAAAGCAAAGCTGCGGTTCCTGTACACACGAGAGAGACACATAGCCTTCCTCACGAGCGACTTCTACCCCCAAAGGCGGTGCCACATCACTGTCACCACCGGGGATCGCAGTGGACCCTGCTGTGACGTGAAGCCCCAAAGTCTGATCGTTAGGAGCCACGTGGGGGCTCAGAAACTGCACAAAAGGTTTCCACCACTTGGTTTCGGAAAAGGAGTCCATTGCCGTGAGCAATTGTTCCAACTGGCGCTGCCGATGCATCAACAGTCGGGGATCGTCCGCTCGCATGAACGACAGCAAGCCAGCTTCGGGAAACTCGGGCAGCTTGTCCATCAAGTCGGCTTGCTGGGTGTTGAGCAACGCCACATACAACCGACGGAAGTCGCTGTAACGTCGTTGAACCGAATAGCGCACCAGTGAAGGCAGACGTAGACTCGTCTTGCTTGTGGGCTTGGCCTTGGCCTTGGCCTTGTGCTCTGGGATGCCATCCATGGGTTTTGCTCTGCTTGCTATCGTGGTGGTGCGAATATCCAGCATTTCAATGTGGTACTGCCAACTTGTTCCCTGTTTGGTCACTCCAGTGATGCGTAAATCGCGCGACAACGGATCAAAACGATCTCGAGGTTCTCCAAACTGGATCTGTTTGCTTTCTGCAGACGTTGAAGTGGTGAGTGCAGCCGAGTGTGCATCCTCGAGAATTGTCGAAGGAGAGATGGTGGTGGCCATAGTGTTGGGTCTGGCGAAAGCAACTTGTGGATAGCTCTGCGAATTCCAGACTGAGCCATCGACACACGCCAGACACACCTTTGAATGCTTGGTACTGGCGCGTCCAACGCCCGGGAATTTTTCAAACGTTGGTCGAAAAGAGGATAGCAGATCTCTCACGGCACGCGAGACCTTCGTCGCAGATTGCCAATGGTTGGCGTTGGAGATCAACTTCCATCTTGCCATTCAAGGGGAAAAAATTCAGAGAGCACGTTGCTTTGGATTCGCCCCCCCCTCCCCATGAATCGTGCAACTCTTCTATGCCTGAGGCTGTGACGTGGACGCCACAAAATGCTTTCTTCTGTGAGGATGGAAGTTAAGAGAACCTCGAGTGTTGGTTGGACCGGAACATGCGAGCCATCGTGATGACCATGAACAATCCCTGCAGGTACAATAATCGACCTACCATCGGTGTCATTCGTGTGTGGCCACCGTCTCAAGATGTAACGAGGAGACGTGACAAGCAAGCATCCTTCATCATTCAGGTTAATTGATTTCGTTGTTTTCATTTTCATGGAGAGTTTACATAGAGAGAGATAGAGAGTCACGCGCTGGCCCCGTCGTCTACTTCGCGTATTCAGGTGTTTCTGGCGTTTTCCGAGTCCACCAACAAGTGACGTTACTTTGTTGTTGGTCTTCTTCTTGTGGCCTTGGTGGAACGATGCGCTTGCCAAGTGAATCTACACACACGCCTTCATTGATCGAGTTTGGATGATGATGGATCGGTGGTTCATGTCCTTTCATGAATAATTGAATTGACGGCATTTAATATCGCAATCTGGTTCGTCGCTACGACGTTTCACATGCAGTTCTGGTGATGGTGGTTCTTTCTCGAGTGGATCGATCTTTTGGGACCTCCCCGCCACCACGCGTGATGGTACATATTCACTGGCACGCCATACACTCCACACAACACAACGCACAGAATTGTTGCTTGGTCTGGTCTTGTTCGCCCAGAGGTGCACGCATCAATCATCAACCTCACAACGGAGCTTCGAGTGACACAAAGCGACTCAACATGTTGTAGGTCGAACTTTCGCGCAAGTCCATGTCGACCTCATCTTGGTGGTTGGTTTGCGTCTGGTTGGAACGAGAACTGGTACCATTGAGACGACGACGCTTCCAGTACAAGTAGCTTGGATAAAACAGTGATCGCGATGGTGGAGCAGGGGCATCACCAGAAGAACCCAGGCCATACCGACCCGACTGCTGGTGGTTAAAGCGCACTTGCGGGGACCGCACACACGAAAGCGACACGTAACCTCCGCTTGCCCCAAAGCTGGCTCGCTCCAACGCGACAGGCGCCGAAGTGGGTCCGTACACATTACCAGTCGATGTGTCGTCGTGGCCCGGGTGGTGAAGTGGCTGTTGCGCATGAGGCAACGAAGGGTTTTGCGTGCAGATCCACTCGTCAATTTGGGTCAAATCGGGGTTCAAGAAGCGCACAAAAGGTTTCCACCATTTGGTTTCGTGACAGGTATCCAACGCGCGCAAAAACTGCTCTAATTGGGTCTGTCGATGCTGCAACAATTTCGGGTCATCCGGACGAAGATACGACAGCAAACCAGCTTCCGGAAACGGCGGCAAACGTTCCAAAAGCTCCGTGTGCTGGGTGTTGATCAACTTGACGTAGAGTCGACGGAAATCACGATACCGACGTTGCACCGAGTAGCGCACCAATGGCGGAAGAAATCGCGCACTGGCACGCGCGCTTTGGTCGTTGGCATGGACGCTATTGCCGGTAGTAGTGGCAGAATTGGCACGACTGGGCCATTGGGTCATGGGGTACGTCATGGACGTCAGATTGCACGAAGCCATGGTGGTTGTCGTATTCGACGTGGTGCGCATGTCGAGTACTTCAATATGGTACTGCCAGCTAGAGCCCTGTTTGGACACGCCCGTGATCCGCAAATCACGCGACAATGGGTCAAAGCGGCCCAGGGGTTCACCGAACGGCAGACGTTTCTGGCCACAAGTGGTCGTCATCGACGTGGACGTCGGCGAGGACCAGGCGTCCTGATGGGTCGAGTTGTCGGAGATTGCCATGGGCACCGCTGACGACGGCGAGGATGACGCAGCGGACGCAGAAGAAGAAGAAGACGAAGTGGTGATGACCATGGTCGCTTGCTCACTGGGTTTGATCGAGTGGCTGGCTGTGGTGGGCGATAATGGGGCAAAGTCCATTGGCCCAAACGAGTTGGTCATGGCTGAGGAAGACGAAGACGAAGAAGCGCGAGTCTGGGCGTTGACTGCCCTCTCGGAGACTGAGACTGAGACTGAGACTGAGACTGAGACTGACGCGATGTCCAAGTTGCTGAAAACAAGACGTTGCCCACGCACACCGCACGTACGCCACCACAAAGAAGAGAGAACAAAACGACACGTCAACCGTGGCCCAATTTGCTCCACTTGGTGCTTGTTGCTGTAGTGGACGGTCGTGGGGTTGTCGAATGAAATGGATTGCTTGCTTGCTGAAAGGCCGGTTGCTGAAAGACCGAAAAAGGAGATTCAGCCCATCCCACTTGGCTGCTTCTAACACCCCCACTTTTACATCCCAACCAAGCATCAAAAGCCAGACGCCAAGACACCAAGGGGTGGGACGAAATGGAACCGGTACTACAGTACCGCTTGTAGGACTGGGCGCCCCCAGGCGATGGTACCATGTACCTACCCAAACCCGACAGCTGCGGGATGCGTCAGCCTGCAAGGGGAGGGGAGAAAAGACGGGTGCAGGGAGTATACACCTACCCATCCTCATCTTACCGAACGTCCTGTATACTGAATCAGTTCACCTCGACTCAGATAACCAACGCAGAAATGGATTCGACTCAGGCACCAGCATCAGACCCAGAGAAGAAACACAAAGCTTCGAAATGTACCAGTACATTGTTCCTTCATGCACGACGGGCGAAGACATTGTCTTCATTGTGTTTGCCCCTCTTCAATCTCTAGGAAGACTTCATGCTCGTGATCGAAGTTACCCAAGTATCGCTCGCTTACTGGGACTTTTTGGGTCGATTTGGATACGGCAGGGCATCCATTTGGGTGAAATACTCGTCGAGAAACTCGAAATATTTCTTCTGATCGAAGCTGCCGCGGAAAAAATTACACGAAAGATTCACTTCCAGCAAAAAGATGCCTTTGGTAGTGAGCGCCACGTCCCATCCCGCCAGAGGAACATGCGGCAACAGACGCAAGTGGGCATCTTCGACCAACTGCTTCATCTGATGGATCTCTTTGATGACTTGGCCCGTCAGTCTCTTTCCAGTGTCCGGGTGGCACGTCAGCTCATGACCGACACTCAATGGCGTGTTAAACAGATACTGAGGACCAATATGGTACCAATGGGTGGTGGTGGACCCCGTGCGGATGGTACCCGTATTCATGTCGACATCAAACATGATGGATTCGTGGTCGGTCTGAGCGTTCTCCATGCCTGCACGGAACACACAAGTCAACGATTGGACGGGAGCGTTGTCCCCATCACGTCGTCCGAGCGGCGGAGAACAATCGCCACCGACGTTGACCAGTCCGAGACGGGAACTCGTGAGAATGCGGAACGTCGACAACGGCGCGTTCGGTGGCAACAGCGATTGCACAAAGTCCGAGTTCTCAAGCTTCTCCTGGATAATCCACTCCCCACCATTCACAGCATTCTTGAAGAAATAGATACCCATGCCGCCTTCTTCGTTGCGGTCTTTAATGACCAGTGCGTTCGGTGCCTTCAGGAACGGCGACACCGGCACTTCATTGGCTTCGCCTTCCACCAAAAACTCCCACTTGTTCTCCATTAAGTAACTCTTGTGCGCTTGAGGATTCTTCAGTGAGTGCACACTCACCAGATGACAGTTGATGCGCCAAAACGCAAACCAGTGCTGCGGGGTCACAAGCAGTTTGGCAAAGTTCAGCAGAAATGTCTCCACCAAACCACACAATCCACTGAATCCACCAATAGCAACACTGGACTCTCTTGTGGCATCAGCAGTGCGGACGGACACCAAATACATCTCCACACCCGTGCCAAGCACACAGAGCCATGGGTACACCAGCACTAGAAATGGAAACAGCAAGATCCGGGACGAAGCAATCCACGACAGCGGGAAGCACGTGCCTGGGATCGCAATGTTGCGCAGATTCTTGACCAGATCGTCGTAGAAAGTCGGGTTACGATAGTGGGGTTGGTTCCACAGCGGTTGAAGCAACGCAATGGTGTACACAAAGGTCTTGGCATGCAAATCGTTGCTAAAATACGGGCAATCGTAGTAGCTACCCTGTAGTAGCCAATAATGCATCAAGGATCCATAATAGTGCGCCACAGTTCGAATCACCACGACCACAGCATCCACTAAGGATACGATAGAGCCAGCTTTGGCCGATTTTGTGGCCGTCGATGTCGCGAGGGTTTCCATCGAAGTTTGGAAGTGGCAATGTTGTAGTTTCCGTTTCTGGAGAGATTAGTGGCCTCCAGCGTAACTGTCCGTTGGGTGACCCCACGTTTCCACTTGTGGCACCAGTCAACCCATGAGCAGCAAGACTCGAGCCAATCAGCGCCCAGAATCCAGCTTATCGTTTGTTTGACCAATGACCAATCAGCACTCGCTCTAAACTCTATGTGGACCACTGCGAAGTGGCAACCATACGGTCCATTTGGATTACCAAATTGGATTACCAAATGGACCGTATGGTTCCCACTTATATCCTTCTCAGATTCAGATCGGATTGTGTGACTAGTGGTCCACCTGCACATGAGTGATATCGAATCTTGGGCAACCTGGGTGTTAGGATGATCCAGATGTCTTGACGCCACCCTTGTCCTCTAGTTCGCCAGCAAGAAGAAGGCGACGCTCAAATAGTGCTATGATGGTTTCATCAACGATGCTTCATCTTCAGATCAGAGCGACTCACGACAATTCCGTTGACCGAATGGTCAGGAGACTATTATGAACTTCAATGCTGGATGATTCTTGTGGATTTGATGTCTGAGGTAGCTCTTGAGACCACTCCTCGCCATGGAGACTTCGGCCGCTTTGCCCGGAAACAAAATCAGAGTCAGCCAACTAACTTCAGCTTTGAATCAGAGAGTAAGTTAATGCTAAGCATGGACAGCGTTCAGTTAGCTCTCTTTAGTCTTTTAGAGAGCCCTTGTCTTTGGGATCTCAACTCAACCATCCCTTACTGGGACTTTTTGGGTCGATTTGGATACGGCAGGGCATCCATTTGGGTGAAATACTCGTCGAGAAACTCGAAATATTTCTTCTGATCGAAGCTGCCGCGGAAAAAATTACACGAAAGATTCACTTCCAGCAAAAAGATGCCTTTGGTAGTGAGCGCCACGTCCCATCCCGCCAGAGGAACATGCGGCAACAGACGCAAGTGGGCATCTTCGACCAACTGCTTCATCTGATGGATCTCTTTGATGACTTGGCCCGTCAGTCTCTTTCCAGTGTCCGGGTGGCACGTCAGCTCATGACCGACACTCAATGGCGTGTTAAACAGATACTGAGGACCAATATGGTACCAATGGGTGGTGGTGGACCCCGTGCGGATGGTACCCGTATTCATGTCGACATCAAACATGATGGATTCGTGGTCGGTCTGAGCGTTCTCCATGCCTGCACGGAACACACAAGTCAACGATTGGACGGGAGCGTTGTCCCCATCACGTCGTCCGAGCGGCGGAGAACAATCGCCACCGACGTTGACCAGTCCGAGACGGGAACTCGTGAGAATGCGGAACGTCGACAACGGCGCGTTCGGTGGCAACAGCGATTGCACAAAGTCCGAGTTCTCAAGCTTCTCCTGGATAATCCACTCCCCACCATTCACAGCATTCTTGAAGAAATAGATACCCATGCCGCCTTCTTCGTTGCGGTCTTTAATGACCAGTGCGTTCGGTGCCTTCAGGAACGGCGACACCGGCACTTCATTGGCTTCGCCTTCCACCAAAAACTCCCACTTGTTCTCCATTAAGTAACTCTTGTGCGCTTGAGGATTCTTCAGTGAGTGCACACTCACCAGATGACAGTTGATGCGCCAAAACGCAAACCAGTGCTGCGGGGTCACAAGCAGTTTGGCAAAGTTCAGCAGAAATGTCTCCACCAAACCACACAATCCACTGAATCCACCAATAGCAACACTGGACTCTCTTGTGGCATCAGCAGTGCGGACGGACACCAAATACATCTCCACACCCGTGCCAAGCACACAGAGCCATGGGTACACCAGCACTAGAAATGGAAACAGCAAGATCCGGGACGAAGCAATCCACGACAGCGGGAAGCACGTGCCTGGGATCGCAATGTTGCGCAGATTCTTGACCAGATCGTCGTAGAAAGTCGGGTTACGATAGTGGGGTTGGTTCCACAGCGGTTGAAGCAACGCAATGGTGTACACAAAGGTCTTGGCATGCAAATCGTTGCTAAAATACGGGCAATCGTAGTAGCTACCCTGTAGTAGCCAATAATGCATCAAGGATCCATAATAGTGCGCCACAGTTCGAATCACCACGACCACAGCATCCACTAAGGATACGATAGAGCCGACTCTTGTGGATTTTGTGGCCGTCGAAGTTGCTAGAGTGGCCATGAAGATCCAGGCGAAAGCCCTTCGGCTGGTACTGTTGAGAATAGAGGAGGTTTCCAAATTGGTAAATTTGACGTGTGCTACACACATGTTGGCTTGTGGCACGAGTGAAGTGGATGACAAGACTGTACGACATTTTGACCAATTAGCGTGTTTCTTTGGCACCAACAAACCTCGTGTGGACCACAGCGAAAACGTTCCGTCTACTATTTCAACCACACTCTTTCTCCAACGAAAGAGCAACCAACAGAAAGCAACTCACGATGGCGCGCAATGAAGAGAAAGCGCAGTCTCTTTTGAACCGATGGATGACTATGAAACAGAGCTTCACCGACACCTTCAAAGGGTAGGTTCTCTGTTCTTCTCAATGGATCGTTTGCTTGTTTTTGTCTCTGACGCGTCGTGGGCCGCCAACGCTGCGACTCCTCTTGGCCATCTCCAGTCGTCGGCCGTATCTCGCGTCGGAATGTGACAATCTCAAAGAAGCCGAGCATTTCCGACGTCAAATCGTGCGCGAAATCTCCAAAAAGGTCTCAGACATTCAAAATGGTATGTCATTAATTCATTTCAGGGGTGTAACCAGGTCGGTCGACCCCTCCCCCCTCCCTCCGCCGCCGAGGATGTGGGGCATATTTCTGACAAAACCCCTTTCTAGCTGGCTCGGGTGAGCATGTTATCCGTGACCTCAACGACCAGATCAACAAACGCATTCGCGAGAAATACCACTGGGAAAAGCGAATCATCGAATTGGGCGGCCCGGATTACACCAAAAGCGTCGCCCAACATGATTTGTACGAGGCGGATGGCGCGGTTTTGCAAGGAGCCGGCGGCTACAAATACTTTGGCGCCGCGAGGAACTTGCCCGGGGTTCGAGAATTGTTTGAAAAAGAACAACCGACGGCTGGCGGTGGTGCGGCCAAACGATCACGAGAAGAGCTTTCCCGCCATATCACCGTCGGGTATTACCCGAATGACCAGGACGACCCAGAAGATGAAGACGAGCAGCAGTTGCTGGCGCTGGAAAGCGCAGAAGAGCGAAAGCGGATACGTAAAGCAATTGAAGAGTTTGATCGACAACAGGAAACTCAACAGCAGCAGCAAAGAGAACTGGTCGGCACTTCCTAACCAACAAATGGCATCATTTGTGCGCTTGATCGGTGCGTTCCCTGTAGCTGTTTCCATTGCAGTCCGTTGGCCCGCATGAACGACGCGTTCTTTCTGGTTTACCGCGTCGCCAGCACGCGTCAACAGCACGACTCTGTCAGCCCGATTGGAACTCATTGGACCACACCCAGGTACTCGATCAGTTGACTTGCTAGCCAACGTGCCAACTCAATCCAGTCAACAACCCGAAGTATGTGTCATATTATCAAATGGTGCAGGCGCTGGTGTCGCAGAGTATCAGAAGGGGATGATCCAGTAGCTTGGCCATCGTAGGACGTTTCGGTAGTCGCTTGCAGAACGGCAAAAGCGTCGAACCATGGAGGTACTTGAGCGTTTTGTCATGTTTTCGACACTAGGGTCTGATGGTCGGTAGGGAGTCACCTTCACTTGGAAACCATGATCGGTCGACCCAAACACAATCAGACGCTCGTGAACGTGGCGTGTGACGCCCACAAGGCCTTGGGAGAGCCATGGTCAAGCGCTAAGCCATGCAAAAGACGGAATCATCAAGTTTCTGCTAGAGTTGTCCCAATACGTGGTGTTCCCGTCCGTAGTCTGTCCTTCGGCTGCCAATCCACTCGTCGATTCGGCAAATGCTTCGATCACGAACAATTGCTGGGCATATTGGCGATCGACCGTTCTTTCCCCAAGACGTGGTTGAGCCAGCCAAACCCATGGAACATGTTGTCTACTCAGATGGTTACTGTCGACTGCACAAATAATATGCTAGCCAGTCGTCTGAACAAGATACCTTCCGCCGCGAATGTCGAGTTGGGCCAATGAATTGGTGAAAACAAATCCACTTCCGTTGGTCCTCGGACAAAGCGATGCGTACAGCTGCGAACGCGAGGGGGGGGGGGGGGGGGGGGCACTTCAATTCGCGCAACGGGAAACCTGACGACTCCAAAATGCATTGATATGCCTGAATATCTATGGCACCGACAGTTGATCACATGCGTCGAGTGTCTCGTAGAGCAAGATTTGATCGATGGTAAAGCGAGAGTGCTGGATCAGGTTGAAAAGCTCTCACCACGCAGGGAATGTGAAATAGAGCATGTGTCAGGTTCGAGCAGCTCTACCTCTCTTCGACTTCATACAAGTGAAAAGAGTTACTAGGAGATGAGGCTTCATGGGCATCCTGAACCTCAACGCGTTCTGATTTGCTTTTGGGGCACCATCCAGGAACTGTCCGGTTGGTGCAGTGGATGATCAACCGATCAACGCCATTGCCCAAAGTTGCTTCATCCAGTGGTCGTGTCAGGCAATCTGCGGCATCTGAAAAACCTGCTTTGTGAGTGCGATGCAAGGATCTCTTTGACGAATTGTGCAGAAGAGGTAGCAAAGGTCGCAACTTCAAGGTTCAACCAGATTTGTCAAGTCCGTCGTCGATGGAAAAGGTCGTGTTTCGTGTTTCAGTCTTTTCCAGTCTGGGCTTTCTTTTGTGGGGGGGGGGGCACAGAATGTACCTTAGGATGGCCACCTGGTTGGGCGCGACACTGTTGGTGGCGCAGCAGGTCCTTTCATGCTCGTACCTGATTCGGACAAGAGTGGTGATCCAGTGTCATTCTGGTTTTAGACTGGTTGGCGCTTGGACCGATCATTCGGAAGTGAACTAACAAGAATGCTGGCAATCGTCAAGGTGGTGTGGAAGTCGTCGACCGTTCTCTACGATCATGTCGGTGGATTGGACCACGTCGAAGACTGCATCAGTGTGTTTCTGCTGGATTTGAACCACATCCCGTACCCAAAGCGTGCAGTTTGCCTCACTTTGTTGTCTGAGGCAACAGTTGCATCCAAGCTTTGGCAAGCACTTTGATTGCGACGAAATCGTTGACATGCTGGATGCGGCTTGTTCCAAACGGTCGATGAACTTGACCCGGATCGCCAGAGTGTTTGAGCTAGCCAACCCACTGGAGCGATTGCTGTTTGCGGATGGCTCCGAACGCCTCGACGTGTGGGCGCCAACGAAGCCTTTTGAAAGTGCTGCATCCCGTGGACTGTTGGATCTTGTGGAATGGATGTATGAACACGTCCCAAAGCTCTGTGGTTCCCGCGCCAGTACGTTTGCGGCAATGAGTGGACAACTGCGAGTGATCAAATACCTGGCTGACCATGATCTGGTGGAGAACGGGCAATATGTGGCAGCGGATGCGATAGGAAGTTCATCGACCGAGCAGTCGGAAGGCTGGGACGAGGCACAGGCTTGGAGATCGTAAGAGTTTTTACGAGGCAAACGACTGATGGATTGTGCCGAGTGTCTCATGGAAAAGGCGTTGATCTCGGGAAAGATGAAGGTGTTTCAATGGTTGGAAGGCTTGCCCGAGAGACCAGTGTGTGACAGTTGTCAAGGACAACCGTGGAGTGTGGCAAATTCTCCCGTGTACGATCGTGGCAATCTGAAGGACATCATCACGAGTAGAGGCCTCGAGCCAGTCAAGATGGTCCTGCAGAGATGGCCTCAGACCGAAATCGCCGATTCTCTCGGAGGCGACCATGGGGATGTCGACTAGGTCAAATGGATGGTTGATCGTGTCGGCCATCCGCCACCATTAATGGATGAAGCAGTAACCAAAGGCAATCTACGGATTGTCCAGTATCTGCACAACACTTTTGGAGCTGCGGTAGTTTGTTCACAGCAAGCCATTGACTCTGCCATCGTTTTCGGTCGTGTGGATGGCTGCATGCGAATCGTAGACAAGACGTGGAGTGATGACAGCTTGTACGCTGCTGCCGCACACGGCGAGTTGGACATTGTCAGGTTTTTTCTCGCCACCTACCAGAGCCAGGACTGGGTGGTGCATGTCGGCGTGCTTTGGTGGCAGCACCTTCGAGATCCATCGGTTCAGAGTCCCATCACAAGACAGTTTTGCACTTGTTCGGAGAGCTCAAGCGCATGAACTTGGCGTCCACGTGCCTGGCTGAAGACGACACCGACGTTCTCAGCGGTGCTGTCGCATGTGCCAAAGACTCTAACCTTGATGTGATGGAGTTCCTCGAAGTGAATCCAACCCGCGACACCGAAATCGTTTGCAAAGTCATCAAATGTACAGTCAAACAGGGAAACCTTGGACTGATCAAACGCTTCCATGAGCAACAAGTGCCAGGATTCACCACGGACGCAATGGATACTGCTGCGAAGTGGTGATGGCTCGGGATTGTGTCGGTTCTTGCATCAGCACCGAAGCGAAGGATGTACCGGACGGTGCTTCTGCACGTGGATATTTGCAGGTGGTTGAGTTTCTTGATGCGAGTCGAAGCAAGGGTTGCACCGACGAAGCAATGGATAGGGCGGCCGCTAAAGGTCATTTGTCAGTGGTCAAGTTTCTTCATTGGCGTTGTCAAGAAGGCTGCTCCTCTTGCGCTGTGACTGATGCTGTCGACGGAGGTCACCTGGAAGTGGTGAAGTTCCTTCTCAGTCATCGCGACGAAGCCGACTCTGCCACTTGCATGCAAATGGCCTGTGAATACGGTCAAGTTGACATCGTCATTTGGATCATGCAGAGTTGAGAGTGGAGTGAAGAAGAGTGTGAGGAGTTGCTGAACGTCGTCGAAGAAAGCATCGACGAGTCACCCGACATGCTTGCCTTGTTGACCGAGTTTCGCTCAAAGTTCACAACCACACGGTCGTCTAAGAGAAAAGAAGAAGTCGGCACGGCGACTAATCACTGCCATGCGATGCATGAATGACTCGATTGACACTGTGTTGATCCAGTTGGCGGCATCCGGTTGAGTCACCTCATCGGCGAGACATCAACAACCTTGCTCGCAGTTTTTTTGTCTCTGGTCCAGAAAGGATCAGCTTGCAGGGTGGGAAGTGGCTGTAGATGTTGGACCTGCAGCAGAGCTGGCCGAAGAAAAACCTACACAAGGCACCCACAACCCAATACAAGTAGGTGCATCCATTTCAGTTCTGCACCGCAGAGATGAACCTGTCGGTTTCTCCCGTGCACATTACTACAGCGATCCAGCAAGAATGCTGACGATTGTGGGCGTAGTGTGCGGCGTCATGTGTGTTCAACATACTCATTTCGAGGCGTTGAAGGGCCAGGAAGACTTGATCAGCGTGTTTCTCTTGGATTTGTCCCATCTGCCACTGACCCAAACAAAGCGTTGGATTACCTTCGCTTGGCGTGCTACAGCTCCAACTTCGACCCGAGTTCGGCAAGTGCTTTGATCGTCGAGAACTGAATGCAATGCTGAGCGAGATCTGTTCTCGCTCCCCAATGGATCCCGAACGACTCGTTGAAGTGTTTGCGCTGGTCAACCCGATGGGTCGTTTGTAGATGTCTGAGGACGAAGAAATGTTGGTCGGCACCCCTCTGCCGTTGGAAGCTCGTGAGGGTCGTTTGGAGACGATGCATTGGATGATTCATGACCACTACCTGAGGCTTTATGCCTTCTTCAGGGCGAGTGAGATTGCTGCCATATGCGGCTACGTTGGAGGTGGTCAAGTGTAGTGCGTGGGGATCCAAATCGTCGAGTGGTTGTGGGAATGGCGAACGGGGCAGGAGGGGGAGTACGACGACTTGTTGGCAGAGTGTCAAGGCGATGAGTGGGGTCATGTGAGTCATGCCAACGTCATTGATTTGTTGATGGATCATCGCACCAAGATATTGGCTTCAAGGCAGGACGTAGTGGGTGCCGATCGCGCACGTTTTGCATGAATGGTCAAAGAGAAGCACCACGGTCAACAACACACATCCACTACTGGAAAGGGCTTGTTGGATGAATTCAACTCATCCACTGATACGCTTTTCTTCGGTGATGCGTTTTCATTCCCGATTGTGTTGTGACTCGCAGGCCGGTGCCAATCACAAGCTTTGTTGACTCCCGACCCAAAGATCAATGGTTGACTTTGAGTCTCTTCTGGGCCCTTGATGCCACTGCCTCACTGCGACGAGTTGTCAACAGGGCAACGACACCGTGGGTCTTACCGACAATGCCACGTTTCGCATGCTTCAGCCATTCATCATAATCTTCGTCTTGCCAGCTTTGCCAATCCATCAACCACTGGACGATGTCCAGTTGACCATACTGACACGCTACTCCCATGCATTTCGAAGCGTTTGTTCCGCGACGATGAGTAAGA
>JAMFLO010000646.1:0-13709 GCA_027475765.1 Paralagenidium karlingii
CATATCCTATTGTTCAGTTCTGAGTTTCCTGACATCTCATGAAACTGTTGGGTTGTTTGTATAACATATCAGATAGACAAACCTCACTTATTATCCTTTAGGAAAATATCCACTTCGTCACAGCTGCCCCTTGCTCGATTTGAGGACCCAATAATCCTTTCCCTTAAGCGTGATGTATTTGTACATTATGATATTATGATTCGATTTGATTTGGTAGTCTGATAGTATATTGATGTGTATATCTCTCTCTCAAAAATAAATTAAATATACACAAAAAAATAATACCACTTGGTTCAATGTTGCTACCAAGGCATTGTTGCATCTGGGTTAGTTTCAACAAAACGACTATGACGTTTAGTTTTCAAGTGATCTTTAACGGATGCTTTAGATATGGTTGATCCGCATGGACATTCATAGTGTATACTAGCTCGTCGAGCATAACTCTCTCTACTTTTGATCTTGTAATAATCAGGATCTGATTCAATTCGTCTGGCGTAGTGTGCTTTCCGCACCTCTACAACTCTATCTGGATTAGCGGCATTGTGCTTTCTCATATATTCTCTGAAGTATGCATTCTTTTTCTCGTGCGCGTCTCGCAACTTCTCGAAAAATTTGACATCAACTTGGTTACTGGCATTGCCCTCACTCATGATAACTATTTGGTGTGTCTACATATTTATAATCATTCTTCAAATGAATTTAATATTAATTAATCGGTCGTGTGACAAAAAATATAGACAGCCATTTAGCGCTGTCGGAAACAAAATATTCTAGCTCAAGTATATATTCGCACCGTGCGGCACAAAGCCGACGCAACAATGATCTCATGTGAAGAAGCATCGAAACTTGGATACAGCGCAATCAATTTACTAAAGATATGTTTTAAACGTAGATTGTCTAGATTTGATTCGCTCGACGTGCGGAGCGAAGCGATGCATACAGAGGGTTTCACACCAAAGCAGGCGATTTGTTACGTTGAAGAGCATCAGCTTCGGTCTGATGATGTCTGTACAACACACAACTACTATGTGTTTCAACAGCGCATCTTGATAAGAGACCCCCTTGCGTTCCTTTATCGTAAGCATAATAGCATTGTGTATGTGTACAAGAAATACAATTACGATCCAGTAACAGATGACTTGCAAAAAAAATAGGCATCGAACTCTAATCTTCGATTACATGAGCATCGCCTCTCTGCAAAGAATATTGATGACCCATCTGGCAACCGTGTAGAAGCTGCTCATGCATCTTTGTACGTTCAGCGAGAGTTGCTCTCTTATACTCATCAGAGTTCTGAAGAACCATCTCCCAGATATGTCTGAAGTCATTCACTGATAGCGGTTTGCCACATATCTTCTCGGAGATACGTGGGATCTGTCTACCAAGAGTTCGAGGCTCTCCGTTGAACTTCACAGTGTGATTGGCATTGATCGTGTAGTATAGCATGTGTTTAGGTTTGTCTACAAGACGACTACGGAGATCTATCCAGTACTTAATGATCCATAGCAACTTAGGATTAGTAATCGGAACAACCTTCTTACCCATCGTCTTCGCATTCTTGTACACGTTCATATAGATGTTGATGGATCCATTCTTTTTAATCTGAAGCCAGTTCTTTGAGTTACTGAGGCCAACTGCCTTGCGGGTGATCTCCATGGTTCCATAATCATTCCGTAGTGATGGTTTCCAGACGTAACATGCATAGATAACAAGTTGTTGCAAATCACGAGCGAACGTGTAAATGTTGTCGTTACGTGTGCTCTCAATGTTCCATCGATCAAACTCTTCTTTTGACAATGTAGCTGATCGTTTGACTTTATACTTGTTATCGAATAGATCGATGAAAGCACGTTCTAAGGCACGACTAAGTCCACCAAGAGACATATAACGCTGTTTCTGAGTCTCAGACATGACGTTTTCGGCATATGCAGCATTTCCTGCAGTTCTAAGATGAGCCGCAAGATTTTCATATGTTGTTTTGTTCTTCTTTAGTACTACCTTTGCTGCTGGAAGCTTCAGTAGTGCCATTACATGAAAGATGCGAGTCTTCTGAGTATTGACGTTGTGAGAGCTTCGAATCACTTGTAGGACGCGACGAGTATCATTCAAAAAGCTAAGATCAGAGGCCGTTGATTCCATCTCACGATATAGCTGAGCTAGATACGCTGAACGGGTCTTTAGCATTGCTTGTGATTTGGTCTTGGGGGTGAGGAGTGACTTGAAGAATTCGGCGTTCATTGTTCTGATGATGTTATATTGGTCAACCTAAATAATTCAAAATAAAGACAGTATTAATCGTGTTCGAATTGATTTATTTTTGGGAACAACTATAATGCTGCTAATATAGCAACAATGACAGTTGGACGAGTATACCAGATAGTGAATGAGGATGAAAGTATCCGATATGTCGGATCTACCATTCATCCACTGAGAACACGGTTTTCTGATCACAAATCCAAATTCAAATGGTGGATGAATGGTAAATGCCGATGCTGTTCTATGATCTATCACAATATGGAACAGATACTTTCAAGATAGAGTTGTTAGAAGAGATCGATTTCACAGATGAATGTGAGTTGTTGCTGCTTGAGAACAAATATATATGCGAGCTTGAGTGTATTAATAAGAATTCTGCATATACAGGAATGACCAAACAGGAATATAAAAACAAAGAACGATATCAAACTTTTCGCAACGAGATCAATAAAAGAGTTGCTTGTGTATGTGGTGGTACATATTCGCCTGCTAGTATGAAATACCATTTTAGTAACTCAAAAAAACACCAAGAATATCTAAAGAATACTTAAAGTCTGAAGGAACCGCCTGTCTTGCGCATGCTACGTAGCTTTGCCATATGAGCTTTCATCTCAGGAGACCCCTTAGCTACTTTTTTTGTCATTCCGACGCCGGTTGGTTGAGAAAGAGCACCACGAACAGGAGTAGCAAGAGCAGGCTGACCGAGAGCGGTAGCAGCAGCTGGAATAGCTACATCAGCAACACGCGATAGAACTGGCTTGATAACGTCGTTGTTCTTCTTAAGCCACGGCCATGCTTTATCCTTAATCCACGACCAGAGTGATCCACCGTCCATTCCGGAACCTTGAAGGGCATCTCCTTCAAGAGCCAGAGACGCCGCAATCTCACCAGGAGTGAACGTAATAGATACTCCTTTCTTTGAAGCCGCCGCCTTCTTCCACTTCTTCGCTGACTCAGGATGCAGAGCAACCTTCTTACCAGAACCACTAACCTGATCAGCAGTGAAGGTGATCTTAGAAGTCTTTAAAAACTTCCCTTTTTTGCCTCCGTAAGGGGACCACATGATAGATGTGTGTATGTATCCATTATTATTGCTATATACGATGCAATAGATTCTGCATAGAAATTAAATAATTCATAACGCGAATGTCTTCGGCTTCTTCGTTACAATTCGGCCACCTTCTATGGGCTTTCTAGATGGTTTCTTCTTTATTGGTAAACTTTTTTCGGATACCTTGGCTTCGCCAGCGGCAAGCTGCGCGGATAGGATGAGAGATGTCATTGTTCGGATGAGCTTGTCTTCGTTTTGCTTGGCTGCAGACTTAATGGTCTTACCTTTTAGATTTGGAAATCGTCCATGGATCTGCATGGTTATATTGATGATTAGAAATTTCGTCTAATCAATTTCAATTCACGAGCTACTCTGCGTGAGTCATTACCAAGCCCAGCTTCCCAGTGGAGCTTATCGAACTCATGTTTCAGAATCGCTCGACGGCCAGTCAGTCCAGCAACTCCAACGCCACTCATTGATTCTCGATCTGTAGCACCGAGATCAGAGAGATGGAGCGAAGACGTTCTACGATCACGAGCTGCTCTTCGGACATTTGGTGTTTTCGTTTCTATCATCAGATTTGGAACTGTATCTCTAATCTTTTGAAGCGTTGCTCTCCAATCGATATTCTTGTCTAATCGTTCAGACTGCTTGGTATCTAGATCGTCCCTATTCAATTTATATATCTTTGAGAACTCACCAAGATAGTACTTGCTTTCTGCAAATCTCGCCTTTCCAGTCTTATCGCGTTTTGCTACTGGAGAAATAGAAAGATTAATTAGATCTGGGTTTGCATTATATAGCTGTGCAACATCGTTTCGGAACTCTACGTCAGAGATCTGGGTTCCGGTACTAGACATATCTGGATTAAATTCGGTTAATGTGTTTGTAGATTGAATATATGGTCTAGAAGTTTTGAACATCGAGCTCTGCTTAAATGGTATGTTCTGCGTTTGTAGTACTCTTACAAATACCTCTAGTGTACTAGCCCAAGATATATCATTTCGTTGTTTGAGAACCTTACCAGTACGATCAACAACATTCATATCATTATTGACAATGTAAGCATTTCCAAGAGAAATAGGATTTTTAGATCGATTAGTACCTTTCTTATACGGAACAGGCTGGATCGGAAGATCATAGGTGTTTAAGATCTCTTTCAATATATCAAATGATTCTTTTTCGACATTTGATCCAATATCAACGGTCTTGGTGTTTGGAATAATAACCGATTCTAGAGGTACTGCCTTTGCATCAAGCATAGCTTTTATGTATGCAAGAGTTGCAGCCCAGTCAAATACATAATCTGCTTTTCTCGATTTCTTGTTTGATGTTGCTACAAACAAATCACCCTTCGAACAGATATAAACACTATCATCTGGCATTTGCGACGTTTTAAGTGGACTGAATCTGTAAAGTGCCATTTCTGGATACTTAGTGTATAATTCAATTGTTTTCGCTCTTGGTAGCTTTTGATTATCCGGAAGATTTCTACCCTTTAAAAGACGATTTAGCTCACGTTTCTCTTTAGCAGTCATACTGAACTCAGATACTGACGCATCTGTCATGTCAGCGATATCACTTAAAGATTCATTCTCATCTCCAATATCATCTGCTTGTGTTGAAGTTGTAGTAGTAGGAATTACAGCTTGCGTTGAAGCATCGGAAGTTGGATTCGATACAGAATCTGTTTGAGTTCCAATTGATGTCTTCGATGCAATCTTAGACAAGTCAAGCTTCTTCTCTGCATCTGTTGCCCATTCAGCAAGTTCATACTCTTCTTGCTTTACACGATCAATCTCATCGTCTTTGGCAAGCTGAGCGAGCAACGCTCTACGCTTGCGATCCTTGTCTGCAAGGCTTTTGAAACTGGGAAACATGAAACGGCTTTACTACTGCTTCAGCTATGCTATCTCAGATGGTATATACAGATCCAGAGATAGTTGCGAAAAAAATTAAATATCAAATGAGAATCGATGAGTATCGCTGACTCTTATAACGTCCCGTTAACCGAAGGTTATACAGCCTTGCGTTCTCTTATCAACAACATAATAAGAACGTTACTATCTTCGAATCGAACATTGTTGAAGCTCTGATCACATATCGTGATCGTTAGATTGTTGTACGCTCCATTAGCAACATCAACCCATTGATATTCTGGCGGAGAAATATTGATAAGCTGCTCAATCGTTGTTCCTTGTGAACTAAACGATGTTAGAATGTCTGGTGGATTGGCTACCTTGTTGTTTACTAGATTGCATCGAACAAGGTACGAGCTTACAGGATTGACTTGCGGAGTAGTATTCGAGAGAAACACTTGATTAGTTGTCTGTGTGGTACTTGGATATGTACCAGCAGAGAAGCCTACTACAGAAGAGAAACCATTATTCGAGATAATTATCTTAGGTGTGTTAGTAGCAGTAGGCAATCCAGTACCTCCAGTAGAGTACAAACCCATAGCTGGGCGAGTATAGCCAGCTGGAAGAGTGTTTGGAGTAGCTAGTAGTGATATTTCGCAGCTGTAATATGTGGCATTCTCTCGAACCTGAATATACGTGACGTTATTAATTAGATACGCACCAGCATTGATCAGTTGCTGTTCAATATAGTCGGATATGTCGGCGTAGCTGTAATAACCGTTTGGTAAAGTTATATTGATTGTTGAGTACGTAGCCGCAGTCGGCACTTGGACACTGAACGTGTTGTTGCTATATAGACTTGCATTAATGTTAAACTGTGAGTTGTAGATTTGTAGTGATGTGAGAGCAATCTCTTGGTTCTTGAAGTTCACGGAATCGCCACTGAAATCATATCTGTACGTGTTATTAAGACCGTTCGCAATAATGTTATTCTTGTTTAGAACAATAGTCGAAGTCATGGTTTCTGTATATTGACAGAGTGATTATTCATCAGATTCTGAAATAAATACTCGGCCGCGGAAGTTGATTCTCATGTGTTGTTTAACAGAGTCTATTAGGAGGCATTGGCCCTTCTGACTCGTTGCTTCTTTGTACGCTCTATAGATGTCTTGCTCAGTAACGCCAGGAAGATTGAAATCGCGAAGAATCATTTGTAGATCACGCTTTGAGTTTGCTTTCAAGATCGCTACGTATTCGCTGTTCAAACGAATCATCTTCTCAGTAGCAAAGTAGCTGTGCGATAAGAATATCGTGCTTAGACCTTTGTGTCTACCACGTGTGAAGTAATGAGAGAACAACTCTTCTGTAGCTCTTTATCATTACTGTAATCATCTATGACCACGAGCTGCAATCCATCTACTTTCTGTATGGCGTCAACGCTTGGGGGTGCTTCTGGATCATGAATAGTTACGAACCCCTGAAGCTTCTCTTTTACATAATTGTACAGTTCTTGCTCTGGATTACGAGCGATGATATGAAGGTGTGAATACACATGCGGTGACTCCTTCAGTATGTGAAACACTAGATTCGTCTTGCCCGAATAGCTTGGTCCTAGAATAATCATTCTGAACAGCTTCTGAATATCTAGCTTCTCATTGATACCATAGCTTTTGCCTTTGAACTCTTTTGGCAATCCAGCTCCATAATCTACGACTTCGAATGGCTTGCTCATGTTTTCTTTTACTATATATACATAGAAGATAAAGCGATATGATTCCTTCTGATTATATACCATCGCTATACAATCCGCTTGATTTCTTGAGTACGGCGGGTTTGCTTACTCTTGAGACAGCAGATCTCAGATACAATAGAAAGTATGGAATCAACTTTGCTACTGATCTATACATTACAGGTAATATCTACAAAGGAGGCTCTCTGCTGAGTCTTGATTCAATATCAGGTGTTACTGCTGGAACTGCGCTAGGAAACAAAGCACTGATCGTTGATGGATCGAGAAACATATCTAATGTAGGGTCCGTAACATCGACTGGAGCGATATATGCGCCTACTATAACAGTGAATGGAGTTGACGTTGGCAGCAACATTGCACCATTAGTTGGAATCACACTTGGTACTCCCCAAAATAATAAAGCCTTAACTCTGAATTCATCTGGTAATTTAGCTGGAGCTTTGAACATTGTTTCAACATCTAATAGTGATTTACTTAGTATTACTAATACTTCAACATCTGCAAGACCAGCTATTTTACTTACAAATGATAATAGAACAATTGAAATAAGACTTAGAGGCTCTGCTAATGCTCCTAATGATTTATTCTATATCTATGATAGAAAACCAACAACTGGTGGCTATCGATTTTGTATCACATCAAGTGGTAATGTTGGAATTGGAATCAATAATCCTGCCATATCAATTAGAATTAGCAAGTGGTGGGACGGGTATTAACACATCTGCATTAAAATTTGATGGTATTACATTTGATCAAACAATGTATCTTGGAATTACAAAGGGTGGGGCTTCAGCTTTAAGGCTATGGTTTTAAATTCTACATTGGATTACTCTGGAGTTAATAGCTTCGGATGTTCTACATTAAGTGCTTCTACATCATTATCAGCTCCAACTATTACAACCGAATCAATAACATTCTCAGCGTCGTCAAAGTTAATACGAGATGTATCGACGATTGACTTCAACACCAGCTCCGATTTCTATAAGACCATTATACGCAAGAGTACTATCACTAATTCTAAGCGAATAGAGTTCTACGATACCCAGTTTTCAACTCCAACAAACAAATCTCTAATCAACTTCAAGACGGGTAACAACTCTACTCCTATCTTCTTTCGCAAGTGTGGTTATCTAAATGACAATGATACGATGGTTGCGAACGGTCAACCTTTTGATATTTCATACAGTGGTGATTTATCCTTCACAGCTGGCCTACGTATATCAGCAATCAATACTACCCAAGCTAGTGGTTCTAATTATAATATCGTCCTAGCTGCACGAAATGCAACAATTCCTCATGTAGTAGTGAATGACCAAAAGAATCAACTACACTTGTTTCCTCAAGGAAATGCTGAAATAAATACAGCATATGCTCAAAATGTCATCGTAGGAGAAGAGATGCTAATACGTAAGTCTCTACAAATAGGTACTTCACAAGATACTGCTCGTATGATTAGTTGTCTTGATTCAGCTATGACATCTGGAACAGCTCGTTATATTACACTTGGATATGATAACAGTAGTAATAATCAGATGGAGATATCATATTATCACGATGGATATGGCTCTAACTCTAATAGAATCGATTTTGGCTTCTACGGAGGAGCTCTAATGTATTTAACCGCAGCAGGTCGATTGGGACTTGGTACTTCATCCCCATCTTGTGGATTAGATGTAACTACTGGTGAGAACTCAGTTACCTTCACAACCAATATCGCGGTAAATACCTATAGCTATCAAATATCGAGTAATTCATTTACCAACTTTGGAGGAGGTCCATTTAGTGCCAATATCTGTGCTCGATTTCGAGGTTCTGTTTGGATACAAGATAGATTATGGACTACACCTGATAGACGACTAAAAGAAGAGATAAAACCATTAGATTTTACTTTGGAGCATTATAAGAAGCTAAATCCAGTTACATATAAATGGAAGAACCAACAATCTGTGCAGCTTGGTCTAATCGCTCAAGATGTTAAGGATGTATGCTGCGAGGCTGTTAATTATGTAGAAAATGAGTATGACGTCTGGAGATGATGACGAGCCAGAAGGATATCAAATGACTGTTGATTACAATGCCATTAACATGATGAATGTGACTGCCATCAAGAAGCTTCTAGATCGCGTAGAGCAATTAGAATCATTAGTTGATAAGCTTATTGCGAGACCTGTTGTTGCGAGGTGGTTAGCAAAACAATAATTGCAATAATATACGTCCACGATAACCTTGGTTAACGAGACGTTACCAGTAGCAATGAGATTTGATGGATTCGAGCTTCTCGATATTAACCGACCAACAAAAAAAGATGCTAAATACTCGGCATTGGTGCTTGTAGGTGATAAAGTGAAACTTGTCAATTTTGGCAATCGCCAACCGACACTATAAGGATTGTACTCCGCTTAAGCTATGGAGTCACCTTGATCATAATGACAAGAAGCGACGAGACGAATTTCATGTTCGACACAATAAAAACAACGGAATAGCAGCTCAACTGTCAAAAAAACTATTATGGTAGCGGTTTATTCTATAGATACGGCAACTCCTCCACATTTTTTTGTCATTGTGATCTTTAGGGTATGCTTATGTTCCATCCAACTAATTGGTATCATATTGAACGCAGGAGTCGTTTCTACTACAAGGCCAGCTGCCGTAGAAGTAGAAATGATCGTCGTGTTGTTGACGAAGCCATCACCAGCAGTCGATGAAGCAGGGTTTCCGCTGCTTTGAGGAAAGTTGATACTAACAACATCATCAGGATACATGAACGAATCAGCACCATGCTTTTCGATGTCATCAGGAGCCCACTCCGTCATGGCACGAAGATTGTTCCAGTAGCATTTGTAATCGTTTTCGTGATGATACTCTTACCGTTGAGTTCTACAGACATAGAATCAATTACGTTCCAAACACCAGCTTTGAGACCGACACAGAAGCGGTTCATCGCAGCAGCAAGAGCACCAGCGCCAGTGTTCTTTGCAGTAACTACATACAGGACCGTTAGGTAAGCATCACGGAACGATCCGTATCCAGTCGAACCATTTAGCTGCGAAGTCGCATCGATTGTAGCTACGCCAGACTGGTAAGACCATTGTTATTGTCGACACAATGAATGACACGCTTATCTTTTGAGACTTTTACAACAGGATCTACGTTGATGCCGGAGTCAGGCAAGAACTGATCTGCGAGCTGTGTGTTATCAGACATTCTTCTTTCTGTTTCTTTGATTGAATATATATACTCACCGCGAGATAGAATCATGAATTCAAAAATAATCAAGTCACTAGCGGTAATTAGCGACGACCAACTCAGATCACTAGCACATCAACTCAACATAGATCTTGATGGTATCTATGATTTTAGAAATATCAATGCTCCTCTACCACAAACAGGATCATATCTAATACTTCTTCGTGATGCTCCTGGAGTTGGGCACTGGACTGCAATTCACAACAACACATATTTTGATTCGATGGGAGCTGCCCCTCCAAGTATATTGGACATAGACACGTTCGGTGACAAACAATATCAAGGTACATACGATGAATATTGCGGGCTGTGGTGCTTGTTATTCTTATATGCAAGTCAGCACAACCGGCCTGATCTATTAGACGGATTCACTGATCTGGATGTTGATGTGTATACCAGCCCATAAATTAATTCAGATAATATAGACAAGATGATTTACAGAATACATAGATCTTTGAAGGAAGAGCCAATTGTGAACAATGTTTCTTCATCGTCATCTAAAACGAGCGATAGTTCAGTTATTGCAGAGATTAGAATTCTTAGAAATGAACTCATCAGACACAAAGAAACAGAGAACGAACTACAGCGACTTAGAAATCAGTTGAAAGAATTAACGATCAAGTATGGCGATTTAATAAAACAGGAACGGCAAAGCAAGGAACAAGCCACACAAACACTCGAATTGAAGCTACCAGACGATTCTAAATCTAATAATGAAGGAGCCTCTGTTGTATCCACGGAAAAAGAAGCGCGAATTCGATTTCGAAGTATTTCTCTGAGCTTCTGACGGGTCCTGAGGATGAGTTCAGCGCCGTGTTTTACAATGATAAGAACGATAGCAATGAGTATTGTATCAAGCAGGGCGAGCTGTATCAGTCTTACAAAGGCTGGTGTACTCGCAACTCTGAGAACGTTATGAAACAGTCGAATGCAATGAGTTATATCTCTGACGGACACATCGATGGCGTGCGATGCGCCAAGGTAAAGGGAGACAGAGTTATCAAGGTTAATGCCTCGTTCGTTATCCCTGCGTCTGATGAATAGTTGCGTTAATTGGTGCGGATCTTTTTTTGTTGTTGTAGGTTAACTAGATTGAGAGTTGCATTTCTGGGGGCTGGGGGCTATTATCATGCCCCTGTTGAACTGTTAATGAGAGATCAGCAACAGAGTTATAGATCCATAATACGCTGTGATTTTGTGGGGGGCGTAGGGGCGTGCCCCTTGTAGCAAACTTTTATTTTTTTCTTATCATGATCATGGTCTATCTCTGTTTTTATTCTTTTTTATAACAGTAGAGCCTAGGGGGCATATTTTGGTGCACCCCCTATGTTTTGTATTCCATACAGTTTCTAGTAAGCGTAGGTATCCTAAATCACTTGCCCCTAAGGTGCCCTCAGGGCGGCCCCAATGTCTGCCCCAGTCCGGCAATCTGCACAGACTGTTTATTACGATCATCTATTGATCGTCTAATGATCACTGCGATCGTATCGATTGATTTAGTGGATTACAGTTTGTACCAGTATGTACTGGTACAGCACTGGTACCGAGTATTCTATTGATTTAGTGCAGCTGGCGAATGACCTTTATGATGTGGTACACATCATATGAGAGTGTTCCTTTGGGCGGGCAACCGTCTTCAATCTGAGAAAGTGACAGGAGAAAGCCGAGCGGAAGTATGAGCGAGGGAGGCGGACCCCGTCGCTCGGCGCGCATCGCCAGACGACCAGCGGAGACGAGAGCAAGCCCAAGCGGATGAAGTCTGATCTACCATCGCGCGCGCTAACGTCGGCAGAGTCATTCGACGAGAGGCTGCGAGTTGGAATACCGGTTTCTCGGTGACTCGTGAAGACCATCATGCTGGAAGTCCGCCTTTATCGTCGACCGGTACGCATTGGTCGGCGCGACAAAAGCAATGCCATGGTTTATGGGACGAACACGTGGAAGTCTCTGCGCCAATAGTCGTATGAGCTTAGCGGTCAGTCACGAAACATCTCTCAAAACACAAAGTCAACAAGGACCTTTTGCATATTGATTCAATTGTTGTTCTTTCTTCAGCTTTCCCTGACCAACAAGTGCACTTGCAGTGAGACCGACAATAAGCAAACTGCATTGTTCAACTGGTTATGAGCCCAACCACGGAAGAAGAAACGAATGTGACGAAGTGAATATTTTCCTAAATGGATAATAAGTGAGGTTTGTTTATCTGATATGTTATACAAACAATCCAACAATTTTACGACATGTCAGGAATCTCAGACCCAAGCAATAGGATATAGGTATGCTATGCCTATTCCAGTTCAATCTAGTGAGACAAGCACCAAGTGGAGAAGGTTCACCAAAGAGCAACCAAGAGATGTGAATTGAATCACACAAGTGAACTCAAGGCGCATGTGATATGTGACCGGAAGGTCATGTAAGAAGAAGAGAATGAAACAATGATTTGTGATATGTGACTGGAAAGCCATGCAGGAAAAAGGGAACGAAACAATGACTGTACCAAAATGGTTTCAAGGGTGCAAAAGAGTTTTATTGATGGTCAGTGGCTTTTGTGGTAAAAGCGAATCAACAAATGGCAACAAGCATGATAGCGCCGAGCTCCAAAGCTAACAAGGATGCTACAGAATCAGTGGATGACAACTGCCAAACAGTTTGCCGATCGAGCCAAATGCGTGAGGGTTCAAGAGCAAGCAAGCGAAATGACTGTCAACGACAAAACTCGCCAAGTTTGAGAAGAATTGGGTCAATGATGAATCGTCCAAAAAATCGCTTAGTACTGGAAAACCAGCAGCTTCATCACCTGGTCAGCAAATTGCAATGATAGATGAGTTGGTTCAAAGAAAATGCCATGGATCAACATGCCAGAAGTTTTGGATAAATCACAAGAACTGTTGCAACCAGCCTTGAAGTCATTGCAGTGAGACAACAAAAGCCAAACGCTGACATCCGTGCTAATGCCGTCATTACGATCCAAATCGTCGACAATCCAAACGATCATAGCAACTCACCACAAGCTCCTTGACGAAACCCAAACTGAACGCATGCTAGAAGATTAACTGACCCAACTCAGTGAGAGAAGCCCCATCAAGACAATGCGGTTGATGATCGAGTCTTGAGTCTTGCGTTCAAGGTGCTGTAGCGTGATTGATCGCCACACCACTGTCGAGTTGGATGATTGTGTTGAGCAAAGAAACCAGATTGGCTGGACAACAACAACAGCAGCCACAACCAACAAGAACAACAAGAACAATACATGAATCGACATTGAATGGCTTGATATGGACTCACCTTGGATGACTAAGAAAAGTGTCGGAAGGAAATGACAATGGTGCAATGGCGTGGTGTTTTCCCTGGCCTAGCGCAATGGCGCAATGATGAAACTCAACCAAGCACGCACTTGTAGATGAGTGAAGAAGACTCCCAATACTGTGAAGTCCCAGAGTGACTGCTTTCTGGTATCCCGGTATTCTCGGTATTCTCGGTGTTCTCGGAGCTCCCAAGCAAAGTGAACGACGGGCAGCTTTGGGACACAAGGAATGAAGTGACTCCC
>JAMFLO010000647.1:0-13688 GCA_027475765.1 Paralagenidium karlingii
CTGCTTGCCGGTTCTATCTACTTTTGGTGGCGATAAAATACTCACAGACTCTCAATGGGCTCTGATCAAATGGCCTCTAAATGGTCTGGAGACAAGAGTGATACTGGCGGCAGTTGGAGTTGTGTTCACTCTCGTTGTTGCCGTTCTGGTGGTTGTCTTCCGTCGCAGTGTTCACCTTCAAGCAGGAACTTGGTGGCTCTCCCTTCTGTCGTGTCTCGGAGCCGTGGAGTGCTTTGGGTGCGTGTTCCTGTTGAATCCTTTACCGTCCATGCTTAATTGCTCACTGAGACCCTGGCTCGGAGATCTGTCGTTTGTCTTGTTGTGCGGTCCGATCCTCACCAAGTTGTTTCTTACCGTCAAAGGGAACAGCCACAAACGACATAGAGACCGAACGATCGCCACTGCGAAAATGGTGTTCGTGCTGGTGACCCTCCTCGCCGTCTTTGTAGTCTTCTTGGACCAACGCCAGCATCAATCGTGTCCATGTCGAAGAAGTCCTCACGCCACAACGATCACGATTCGAGACTTGCCCTTCGCGCTACCCGATGCTTGGATACGCTGATGAAGCATTGAAAGGTCTGCTATTGCTCTGGGGGATCTTCTTGAGTCAGCGTGTTCTCAACGGATCGATCTCCCGGTTCTATCACATCAAACCCCCTCATTCACACGTCGTTCATGGCCAGTCTTGCTCTTGGTGGAGCTCACCACCGCCGGCAAAAATCCGAATCTCAGTTTCGTGTGTGTGTCGACTATTGTGATCCTGAACACCAGCGTGGTAGTGGTGGCAGCGCATGCGCGATTAGTGTACCGGGCCTTGCGAAAGCTTCCATTCGAAAAGCCACTCTCAATAAGTGTACAATCTTGGTCCTCGATACGCCCCATCCGTGCTGGCTCAGCTACGATCCAACCACGCTCAAGCCTTCAGGTGCAGCGTTCATCAGTGGATACGGCTGTTCATCGAAGCTCAGATACGACTGGAAATGCCTTTGGGAGGCGATCGTCGCTGTACCGGCCATCGGTCTCCGAGTCGGCCCGAATCCTGGCGAGCGTGGAACCCTTTCATGATATCGATCACCACCAAGAAGATTTGACGGCATAAGTGACTGACATGAGCACCAACCAAAGCGCCGGATTCCATCCCAAGTCAGCATTCTGACACAGGACCGTGACAGGAAGCGTTGTCATCTTTCAAAGCTTTTGTTGTTGATCGTAGGCGGCGACGTCACTCTTCATCCCTTTCTGAAAAGCGTTGTTCGCGTTGTTCGTCCACGTAGGAACGCGTCAAAATGCTTTGGCTGGAGCCCCAGCACGTGTGAAATCGCAAGATTTGTGAGAGGATCGATTGACCTTGAACACCCTCAAAACACAGCAAAGGGCACGAAACAAACTCAACGACACTTTGATTCAACCACATCTTGAATGAGTGTTGTTTGAGCTCCTCTCTGAAGACGGCAAACAGTTTGCGATCCAAGTGCACATTGCGTTGACGATGGGTTTGGTCGTGGAAATGCCATGGTTTCATAAATCCAAACACAATTCAAAGTCCTAACGTTTCTAGTCCTATCGTTTTGATTGTGGTGGGCAGCTTAACTACAGTAACAAAGGTCAGGGGAAAAAAACAACGACGTCTTGAAGCTTCCCACAATGGAAAATAGTCGTCTCCTGCTTGTTTGCTTGTGCTGTCTACGGCTTGAGGTAGTACACATCGGTCTGGTATTCAGGGTAGCAGTACGGGAACTTTGGACCATGATCGGCACCGCCAAAGAGCACGACACCCTTTTGATACGTGACGTAGGCACCAAACACTGTGCAGACCACCACGATCAGGATTGCACCGACCTTTTCGTACAAAGGAATGGAGGGCCACAGCGCCTTGAGGTAAAACGCGATGGGCAACAGCACGCAGCACACGGTGATCGCAGAGGCACCGACGAAATCGGCCAAATCGTTGAAATGATCTCGCAGAACGATCGAGATTGTCACCAGAATTGCAAGCATGACGATGCGCAAGATCACCCACTTCAATGTGTGGCCCTTGTACTCGGCCAACTCGGCTTCTTCATGGGCTTTTTCTTCCTCGTGCATTCGCTTGAGGTGTGCGGCCATGATCGACGCACGCGAGGAACGACGGGATTGGCTCCGTTGCTTATCTTCTGCGTTGATCACATCCAACGTAGTGGCGTTGTTGTCGTTGGGGGTGCGGCCGTTTTCATAATCTGCAGTGACAGCTTCGAGGTCTTCGCCCGCATCCATGACCGCGGCTTTGGGCTTGTGCATGCCAAGAAGAAGTCGTTCAAATACGTAGAACGTTGGGTGCATGGCAATGGCAGCCGCCACCGTGACGTGCATCTGCATGCACAAGTAGGCCAACACGATCGCACCTTGATTGGATCGGAACCCGAGGGCAGACACACCCGTGACGGCATCGTTGTAAATCATAAACAGCAAGTTGTCCGAGATCTGGCAGCCGACGGCCGAGTATGCCAAGTACGACATGATTAAGAACAACACGGAGATCGAACCAAGGGTGATAAACACCACACGAGGCATGCGTTCGGGATCGCTGTGTTGGCGTTGCAGAGCTGGAATCACGGCGCCGGCACCGTACGCAAGCGAGAGATTGCCAAAGGCAATGCTGATTTGCTTGAAAGAGATATCCGACGCTGGTACGGAAGGATGACCACTCATACCATGCAGCAAAGTTGCCACACCAATGACGACAGCAATGATGGTGCCCAACGCACCAGCAAACGCGATCCCCGCACTTTCTTTCATGGTGGGCACCAAACACAACGGAGCCACAACGACAGACATAAGGAAGATCCATGTACCCGAACCGAACGATCCCGGGAAAATGTTAGTCAACAGGTTGCCCCCCAAGACCAAAAACGCACACGCGAGCATATAACAATCACTGATCTGGGACACGATCACAGCCACACGGCCGTATTTGCCCATGCACCATTCGCCGAGATCACCATAAGTCTTGACAGATCGCGGCGCCGCCAACATCACTTTGGAGCACACCACAGACGCGTAAATGTTGGCGACAGCCATAAACACCAGAGCCACCACGGCGATGACAGGACCCGAGCGGGCAAAGTTGCCCGGCATGCCGAGGGTGCCAATGCCATACACAAAGCAGAACAAATTGAACGCGATCTTGGCGTCTTCCATGGTGAAGAACGGCGTCTTCATGGTTGGTGTACTAGTACTTTCGAGAAGTTGCGAGTGTTTTTCGTGTCGGTGCTGGGGCGCAAGTTACCAAGTGATCAAGTGATCGACGGATCGATCGCTTGTTCGCAGTGGTGCGAGTGATGGATTGAGTGATGGCCTTAACGTGGCGCACAACCTCTTGTGGTGGTGGGGGGAAGCCGAAAGAAAGAACACACCCAAGTCGTCGTCCGGTCCATTCACATGGATGTTTTGGCAAACGTTGGATGCGGCGCCTCTACCCGTGGTTTGGCCCTTGTTTGGTCACCAGCATGCGTGATCGACGGCAGGGATGACGGGGCTTGTTTATGATGAGCTTTGGCCACAACATGCATGCAGTGTTGGTCGTTCGTTACACACTTGCTTACTCCGTACCTCTTGCGAGCCACCTTCAAGATTCAAGCGACCTCAAGAAAGAGCTCAAGTTGGCTCGTCGCCGGCGGCCCACGGTGCTTGGGTTTCAAAAGGCTCATTGGATTCAAGAGGTCACCACCTGGCTGCCAAGACATCTGGGCATTTGTAAGGAACCCACCAGTCGCAACTGGCGGCCATCCGCCCATGAACTTTGCCGATTGCATCGATTTTGCCAGTTTGCGGCCGCGGTTAGAAACAGTACTTGACGCATAAACTGTTTCACAGTGCCGCCCCAGCATCTGCGACAAGCGGGCTCCGCAGTCAGTGGGGAGAGGATCCGTTGGTTCGCGCGAGCTCAAGGCTCCACGTCGAACGTGCCGGTGCTTCTGATTCGACAGAGCTTTGCTGGTGAGGACTTGAGACGCTCCATGAACGAGACAACCTCAGATAACCCCATCAAACTCCCCCTCCACCGCATTTGGCCGAATCCTATATAACGGCAAGCCCATTCTCGCTGGTAGAGCCTGGACAGCAGGTTTTCGCTTGTCCGTTGGTTGGGTTTGTGGGCTCGTTCTCGCTGGTTGGGCTTTGCGCATCAATTGCGCCACTGGAAACGCTGTGCACTCTTGCATTCAACTCCCTCCCCATCCACACGAAAATTCCGTTGACTCTTCCTGCATCACTGGAAAATCTGATCCCACAACAACATGAACGACAAGGTTGCGTGCTCGATTCTATTCCGTTCTCCAACTTCTGGCTCTGCATGTTGGTGTGCATCCGTACTAGTATTACCCAAGGAAACTGAGTATTGGCAGCTTCAGCTCCAGCAGCATGTTTCCCAAGTGTAGGCGGGTGCTCAACGTGAAATATCACTTGAAGTCACCTTGCAGAATCATCGTGTCGTTTCTGGTTGATGCTCAATAGTTGCGAATGCAAGACATGGTCGTCACATGCGGTAGTGTAGCGTACTTTCAACATTACCAATGATTTGGGTGAGTAATGGATCTGGCAAGTGAAAGAAACCTTGGCACAAGGTTCTGTGGTTGTTGGAAATGTGCCTGTAGCAGTTGACACTGTCAGTTCAGAAGACCAGTTGTGTCGCAGAGAATTCAGGTCAGAACCGAAAGAACTTTTCGTCCACTTCAAGATCCAACGCCACTTTACAAGAAAGAGACCACCGTCAAAACGAGGTCCCACTCGGATGGTAATGTCACAGGTGCTGGCCGGTGCGGTCAGTCAGGTCAGTCACCTCGAACGTCACTTCAACGCAAAGAATCTGCTAAATAAGAATTTCTGATCCAATGAATTCGCCATCAAAGGCATGATTGGTGCAGCGTCTGACGTCACCATGGCCTTGATCGATCCTCTTGTGGTGGGGTCATCGAAATTGCCGCTTCAGAATGGTACGAAGTCGATAGGATACCTCTGCTGCTGTCGGTCGTTCCGCTGGATCAAGCGAAATGCATTTTTGGCACACTGTTGCCAACTCCACATTGCAAGTCTCCGAGAATTGCGCGCTGCACTGCCCGCTGGTCACTTGTTGCAGAATTGCCGCTTCGGACAACAACTTGCCAAGACGAGTTCGTCGACAGTGTGCATACGGATGTTGGTGGGTGTCCAGTTCGGACAATACCACGCCCAGCGAGAAAATGTCGGCCTTTTCGTTGTATCGACCACCAAGCATCACTTCGGGAGCCATCCACAGACTTGTGCCAACACCTGCAGTCATGGTCGCATTGGTTTTTTCTCGTGACGCACCAAAATCCGTCAATTTGGCCTTGAGACTCTTTGTCAGAAGCACATTACTCGACTTCAAATCACGATGCAGGACACTTGGCTGAGCGGAATGCAGATACGTCAGTCCGGTCGCAATGTCTTTGGCAATGCTTAGCTTTTGCGCGTCAAAACCCTTTGGATATGCTTCCGAGTTCCATCTCACCAGCAACTCTTTCAAGTCACCTCCTTCCATCAATTCACAGACCACACACAGATCGATCAATGCATCCCAACCCACACCAATGAACTGCACAATGTTGGGATGTTCCATAATCGCCATCAAGCTCACTTCAGTCATCAACTTGCGAATGAAAGCCATGTTCTTGCGATGCTCTAGGCGCAGTGTTTTGATGGCGACGGGATTGTCTCTGTAAACCCCGCGATAGACTTCTCCGGTACTTCCTTTGCCGATCCTTTCTTGCCTTTTGATCAGATCCAGCGGGATTTTTACGGCAAGGATCGCAGGATCTGACCAAATTGCTGGTCCACCAACACTTTCAGTCGTTCCGTCGGAAAACTTGAAGTAATCACCTGATCGTCGGACCTGTAATGCCCCTGTCACGATGGCAAGCTCTCGTTCGTGCACAAGTCGTTGGCTTCTTTGTTTGATCAAGAAGACGAGTATCATGGCCACCAGACCAACGACACCCAGCACGCAACCAACAACTATCCAGATCTGCGAGTCTCCGTCATGATGAGGAGGAGCTACCGTTTGCAAGTGCACTCCCCAGACAAACGTTTGTGGATACAAGGCAAGCCATTCGTCATCTACGAAGTCAACGAACGTCGTCAGAACTCAATCAGTAGCTGGTTGTTGGCGAGGTGCCTTACGTGGCAGCACGCAGATCGTCAACAAACTCGCGGAAACCAATGACCGTGGCTGAGCGTTGTTGCGGCATGGAACGGAAGACACGCTCGCATCCACCAGCAACTGCAGATCGCGACCACCCTGGTTCCAATTGTTGAAGTTTTTCTCCGATACCTCAAAGTACGTGAGTGCGTTGAAGGACAAATCACTGCTCATGGCCCACGCGCCGCATCGACAAACAACCGTCAACAACACAACCGTACTGTCTCGTCCGTCCACAAAGCCGTCGGAACTCACAGCTTGTGCAGCGTGTCTGGAAAGTAGACGCCGTACACTTCAGTGATTTCGCTTCGAGTGAGGTTCCTGGCACGATCAGTTAGATCAGTGAACAGCGAATCTCCAATGCTCCAGCCATGGATCTCACAATTGCTTCAGTGCTGGAGGAAGCGAGACTCGAGCAAAATGATTGAATGCGTTTTGTTGGATGTCACTGGATGCGGCACTTCACACGATCAGTCCAGGCCACGTTGAGGGTACACGCATGGATCAGACCATCTTACATTGACTGCAGGCGATCCAGCTCTTTTGGAAACTGTGGAAACTCAGTGAACAAGTTGTTTCCTAGAGAACTATCGCGTTGTCAAGCAAACAACCAAAAAAAAGAGAAGAGCATTCAACGTCAAAACCCCACAGAATGCAAGTGACTGCACCTCCGACGTGAACTCACATCATTTCCATATCGGCCGGAAAAGGAATCTCGTTGATCGAGTGCAGTCGATTGTTGTCCAATGTGCTGTCATCACCAATTGTTAATGGTCATCGACGCTTGGCACGACACAAACTTGTCACGTACAGTGTTGAATTGGCAGGGAATCGGGCACGATGAAAGTCCATGCCAGGGTTCCCACCCATGTAGCTGTCGTAAAGAGGTTCATCCACAGGACTTAGAACTCCAGGATGCCACCGATTAAAAAACCACGAGTGTTACATGTCGCTCACATAGTCATCGGTTGGTTGGGGAAGTGGAACAAGTCCAGTGCAAGAGGCTTTGTGAGCATATCGGTGAGCCCACTGCAAAGCGAAAAACAAAGAAACAAAACCAAGCAGAATGACTTGTGAAGTGCTTCCCTCCGTCCGTCGATCGCAGCTTTTGGAGAGGAACAAAACGTACAACGTGGTCAATCCTGGAGCGCTCACATTGCTCATTGACGAAATCGCAGTAGACGAAACATCCCTACAACGAGAGCTGTTCAGCAACAACACATGGTTGCTGGTCAACACACACACACACGGACGGCACTTACAAAAGCCAGAGTTTGTTGGGGAACTCGAGATCGTGGAATTCCGTGATGGCCGTTTGACAAACATAGCTGTCGCCACATCGATTGCATCCATCGTCATCGTCCAGTCAGAAAGCCCCCAATGATTGTCAAACCCCACGACGTACAGGTTTTCCAATGACGACGGCACATAAATATCGGCAAACGATCGAATCGGGGTTCGACTCAAATCACTTGGTCCACATGCGCCACATCCACCATCCATATCGGCAGGCGACCCATGCGCCATAGTTTCACAAGACAGTCAGCATCCTCGCTTTGCATTCATCACCACAGCGCGCATGCGACTCACAGAATGCGAAGCGACTTCATGGTAGCTTGTGGAAACCGCGTGAGATGGCTTCCACTTAAATCCCTGGGTACCTCGTCCACCACCACCACCAACCAAGTTGGTTCCCAACCCACGTCAGTCCTCGTTCATCGACTTGTCTTGACAGAAATCGATGGTCACCTCTCAGCACTCACAGATACAACAATTGCGACGAAAACGTCTGTGCCTGAATCGCCACCACCCGGTTGCTTGTGAACGCCGTGTTGTTGTGGTGGAACCGCATGGGGCATCGTAACTCGGGGGAATCCAACGATGTAAACTGGGAATCATCGAGCAGCACGAGATTGTCTGCTTGGTGGCATTGCTCAGTCAACGGGTTGGTCTCGTTCGCCAAAGCTAACGCGCGTTGGCGCATGGTGCCGGCATTCGATCGAATTGACTGGAGATTTGTAGGCAACCTGTTGGTTTAAATGATGGATGAATGGATGGATTCATGCGTTGGTCTATGCACTCATCTTCTGCTGGGGGGGAGGAGGAGGGGGGGGGGGTCTGTGCCTTTGGAGGAGCCTAATCATCCACAAAGACAAGCCATATCAAGTGCTGCTGCTTCTTCTTCTTCTTCTTCTTCATTTGTACATGCAGTCAGAATGGTGAAAAGTCAGGTTGTCGTGTAGGTCAGTTCAACATATGTAGCACTCATCCATGAATGGGATCCACGAACAGCCAGCAATTGCACATGATTGGCGGTGGAAGGTCATGGCATGATCATGATTCAAAGTCTTCATCTTGGGAGATCATCACGCTTGACAGTGATAAGAGGTGGCAAACATAGAGCTCTCTGCTGTTGCTGATGGTATCAATCAATGCGAGGTACAAGTAGACCTTTGGGGCGGGGAGAGCTCATCAAAGACGCAATTGACTTCATCGACATGTAGTAGACGTGGATGAAATCATGTTGAAGAGCAGATCGAGTTGGAACCCAACAAACACTCGATCCACCATCTCAACTTGTGTTCCAAGATGCAACAAACCAAATCGAGGGGAAGACAACTACTACTTCCCACGCCAAGGGACTACGAGTACTAGTACACACATACCACAAAAGCGATGCTACATCCAGCATGTTTCAGCTTGCGAACTCAAGAAACCAACCCTTGGGCCACCGCGTGAAGAGAAGAAATCGGTCTGCACAAAGGCGCGTCGCTCGAAAGAAGATCAAAAACAACGGATGAAAGCGGATTTGTTGGGCCAAGGAGTCGTGTCGCGAGCTGATGAAAGGCACTGGATGAAGACACCTCCACACACACAAGTTTCCCCCGCTTATCCCGTTTGAAGAAGCTTTCGCAAGATCTTGACCAAGCGATACGCGATTTCGCCAGCAGTCGGACGAATGGTCGGGTCAAGAGACAGACATCGCTCGCCGATTTCCACTACCTCGGCCATTGCCTTTGTTGAAAACCGTGCACGAAGGTTGCCATTGCTGACTTGCTGCATCAGGGCTGCTTCCGACAGGTTTTGATTGCGCTTGACCGTGGCGTAGGGGGTCTCGTGCGAGTCCAATTCCGTCAAAATAATTCCAAAGGAGAAAATGTCGGCTTTCTCGTCGTATCGCCCACCAACCATCACTTCGGGAGCCATCCACAAGCTTGTGCCAATCCCCACGGTCATGGTATTATCAGAAGTTTCACGGGAAATACCAAAGTCGATCAATTTCGCCTGAAGCTGATCCCCAAGCAGCACATTACCAGACTTTAGGTCCCGATGCAGAATGATGGGGTCAAGCGAATGCAAATAGGTCATTCCGTTGGCAATATCTTTGGCGATGCGAATCTTTTGAATGCTAAAGCCGTTGGGCTGCCCACTCTGCTCGTAGTAGGATAACAGACTACGCAAGTTGCCACCAACCATGAGTTCCGACACAACGCACAGTTCCGAGAGAGCATTCCACGCAACACCGATGAACCGAATAATGTTAGGATGGTCCATGCGCATCATAATGCGCACTTCTACCATGAGCTGCTCGATATGTTTCATGCTGCGACGATGCTCGGGCAAGAGCCTCTTGACAGCGACAGGTTCATTCATGTACTTGCCCTGGTACACTTCACCACACGCCCCTTTGCCGATCAATTTCTCCAGCGTTATCTTCTCCAACGGAATCTTGACCGCCAAAAGCGCTGCATCCGCCGAATTCACTCTCTCGCGGTTTATGAATCCACGAGAGTGGCCCGATAGAAAGAAGAAATCCGTCGATGGGCTGGTCTTTGACAACACGGAGGATGGATCGAGTTCTTTGGCCTTTTCCTGCTTTTTGGTTCGTCGGATTAACCCTAGAATAACCGCCACGACCACAATGAAGCCGATGATCAATGCGACGATAATCGCTGCTGGGTGAACTCGAGTGGTATATGAACTAGCGGGCTTGTCCTTATGGATTTCATCCGGTGTCACGTTTTGGTGCGACGAGGCATCTTTTCCCCACACAAAGCTCTGAGGATAGAGCTTTTGCCACTTATCATCTGCACAAGTACCGATCAAAAGGGTGTGTTAGTGAGGCGCAGTCGTCCGGAGTAAGGTGCACCGAGAACATGCTCGCTCACATGGCAGCACACACAATGAATAATTGCCGAACATTTGTGGTTTCGCTCCATTTCTGCACTCAAAGGGGCCACTCGGCGTCATATTGAAGGTCAGATTGCTCCAATTGGCCAGGTTCTTGTCCGAGATTTCAAAGTAAGTGATAGGATTGGAATGGGCACTCCTATCAGGAAGAAAGGGGTGTTACTCCACTTTTCAAGACGCGACACTGATGGCCAATGCTTACAAGATGCGCAAGAGTGGTGGGAAGTCGACACCATAGATCTCATCGATCGAATTTCCTTCAATGTACCTGTTTTTCAAATTAGCATACACACCATGAGAACCCATTCGACCCATCCCATACATGAAAACGCACAAAGCGTCGTACAGTTCAAGCAATTGCGGCGGAAGAAAGACATTGACGAGTTTCGTTAGATTGTTGTAGCTGATGTCACTGGAGAACAGCAAACCCTGAGAAATGATGTCAAGCAATCCAGCAAGGAAAAGAATACACATACATGAATTGCACTTTGTCTTGCGTTGGCGGAAACTGCGGGAAGCTCTTGAAGTAGCTGTGAGCAATATTTCTGACACACAACCCAATCCTTTGAATGAGCACAAAGACTGATAGCACATGGGATAAAGTAAAAGCGCGAGGAACTCACAAATACTTCAGATCGTCTGGAATGGGAATCTCGTCCAACGACTTGAAACCGCATCGCGTCAGAGTGCTACACCCACCAACCATCAGATGCGACCACCGCGCACGAGAATGCAACACCACCACCCACATTGAAGATTTCGCCGGAAATCGGGCATCATTAACATCGAGCTGTTCATTTCCGTCCAAATAACTTCAGGGAGGCACATAAGTGCGATCAGAACACCATCCCACCAACATGCGCGCAGGTGTTTCGGACGACTAAAGGCCACCGACATTGTCATGGGTTGGTCAGGAAAGTGAAAATCCCGCAGTCGAAGAGGCTTCTTGTTCATAGACAGCATCCATCTGACCCCGAAGAACACCCCATCAGGAACCGTCGGAATCCAAAGAGGGCCCCTGAGTTCGTTCGTACATGGTGTTCAAGGATGGCGCAATGATGTTGCTCATGGAAGTGATGTTGGTCTTGGAAAGATCACTGGAAGCAAAAAGTCAGCTCCTGCCATGCATTCAAAAAGAGTCCAACCAGTTGAAGAACCAACTCACAGAAAAGCCACATAATCCGCGATGACGACATCTTTGAGTTCGGTCAGATCAGTGCCTGCCAGGTATCTGGAAGCATGTCATCACCGACGCTGTATGAGCGGCCTAATTCAAACGGCCGCGCGAATGAAAGCCACATACAGTCGTTCGACTCGGTCAGGCACTTGAATGTCGTGGAAAGACTTGATGGGATTCCCATCTAGGTTTCTAACAGGTCATCCAAAGAGGTCCACTATCCCTTGAGTGTCCCGATGCGCTATTTGCCTTCCCCCTTCCCCGGAATAGCCGATCGATGCACTCACAACTCTTTGAGCGAGGTGGCCTCCAGTTTGGGCAATCGTAGGAGCTGATTGTAGCTCAAGTCACTGGGTGAAAGTCACCAAGAGAGGAAACCATTCCCATTCCCGATCCCATTCGCGATCCCACTCCACTTAGTTTCAAGTCAAAGCACAGCCACAAAGCGGTTCCCCATCCACGCGACACTCACATGCTTTCCACACGATCGGGGACTTCCTTGGTCTGAATATCAACGAGATTCGATCCATTCATCAACAGAGAGCCGTCCAGAGACACGCGAAAAGTACAACTGGACGGACACGACGACGCGTTGGTCATTGAAGTTGGGTCGGCGGGGCAAAAGCGCAGATTGTCGAGCAAGACGACCGGCCCCTTGAGCGGGCATTTGGTCAGACTACTGACTGTCGTGCGGTTCATTTGGCTTTCGATTTGGCTTTCGCTCTTGGTGTTCTGCCAACAGGACCGAAATGGGCCGCTCGGCCCACCCCCACTGACCTGTATGACCACTCGCCATTCCTGTCATGTTGCTGCTGATCGTTGGTGCCACCTCCTGCAGTAAAAAAAAAAGAGGGGGAAATGAAACCGTTATCTTTCTGCAAACATGACCAGAATCTTCCCCACTGCTCAAAATAACGTTGCTTTCAAACTGGCTTTTGGGTTTGAATCTGATTTGGTCGCTAGCGTCCAGGATGGGAGGAGCAAGGGGCCATGATGTATCCCATTGAGGTGGCACACGCCAGGGGAGTTGAAACAGGTGTGGCCCACTCCAACCGAGAACGGTCCGAATCAGATCCACGCCAGGAGTCAGACCCCAAGCGTTGAGGTTGTCAGGTCACGCGCAATGAATGCGACGCAGTCGGCTTGAGACCATACTCAAAGTCAAGAGATTTAAACGACAACAGGTTACTGGCATACAGAAAACAGTCTGCAGCTTAGAGCACAGTCAGTCATAGAACTGGCCACAGCACTGATTGGACGCTCAACACTGCTCTTTCACCACTCTATTTGCTCTATCCAAGACATCAAAGAGATGCTACAAGGGGATTCCTTGCACAATGTGCATCCCAAAAGCCAGACGTTACCCATGGCAAAAGCCAACAAGGTGCTGCAAATGGTGCAACAGGGCAAGACCCACTATGTATTTCAGAATCAGCCAACCGCCAGATTTCCATAGTATCATGTCAATACAAAGGTTGCGTTTTGGCGCCAAGGCGTGGTGCTCTTGCTACATCACTTCCAAGCAACATGACCGCCGATACCATACGCTTTCGCTACGCCAACAACACAAAACCGTCATCTCAAACACATAGTAAGTGCGTGAATGAACCTCTCGGAATTGTTTTTACTGCTCACACCAAACGCTGTGTTACTCTTTTACGCAGTTGCGTGGTTCTTTCCACAAGTGGATTGCTCTGGCCTTTTACCAGCTAGCCCAGTGACACAGTAGGTAGAATCACAAAGCAAATAAGCACACACAGAGCGGAGAGAGTCACAAGACACTCCGGTGCACTTCACACAATCAAACGGACGGCGGCGACAAAACAAAGGGTCAGCCTGCCAGTCCTTGAACAGTTGAAACAGCGGCGACGATCGCAAGTCAGTCAGCCAGCCAGATTTATCAGGTCTTGAATAAGGCCTTCGGGCCATAAGGCAATCCACTGCAGTCCTGGCAATGCTTCTACAAGTCTTCAACGGCGCTGTGTCTCTGCCGCACACTTAACAGCTTGTAGCGAAGGGCTATTGTCCAGTGTAACAAGGTTACATGCCACGTGACTTGTGTCACACCAAGCTCCTTAGCGTGCACCACGCTATTCGCCATACAGTGTGGTTCACACTAAGTCCAAC